>OZ005738.1:24318195-24388195 GCA_963930755.1 Eudasyphora cyanicolor
TCTTACATTAACTGCTACATATATTAGAGATAGACGTTTCATCGCGCAATATTGATCATAGATACTTCTATATAACAGTTTCAGCTCGCAGGGCCAATCCCACAAATTATGATCTTCAAAAGCTATCTCAGAGATTATAGTAGACTGAAATCAGTCACAGAGATCCTGTTGAATCACGTTGAGTTTAGTCTACTGTATCATCGGAGTTTGTTCAGCGAAAAACATTACTGACTTTGCAGCAGGTTAGTAAGGGAGAGATGCATTATGACTTCCTTACCAAACCGCTGATTGAGCTCAGATTTTTGAATGGGATGTCCCAACTTACTGCACATCTCCTATAATTTTATCTTCACTTGGACTTCCTCGGGCGATCTCACTGCTCATACGTACATTTTTAGTGGAAGAACGAGTGTGAGATAGCGCCTTAGTAGTTTTTTTAGTATTATTCGCATGAGTTTCGACTATGTCTTTCAAACGCACTCAAATATGTCTTCTGATTTAAAATGTTGTGGCGTATACTTTAATTCTACACCTTATTTTCAAACATCTTTTGATAACAAATTATTATTCTTTATTTTCAGGTATTTGCATACAAACTCATTGGTTTTGCTCTGAAATTATGTTCAATATTCAAGGTAATTAATTAAACAACCCTAGTTAACAAATTTCTGATAATTCAGTCTGTATTATCATTTACTATTGTTTTTAGTCTAATGCATTAATTCCAGATACATTGGGCTACAGATTCAATCCCAGAGCCTTATGTTTAGTTTTAATTTGGGAGAATCTCTCTCGTTGTATTAATCGCATATACTCGTTTCTATGTAGTTCTACAGCATCAAATGCTTATTCTACAACATTTTTTATCATTGGAGGGATTATAGATAATTATGTTAATCGCCGAATTATGAACCTACTGAATAAGTCCCCAGAGACATTGACCTACCGATCTATGTAAAAGACTCTAGGCTACATATAAAAATCACAGGATCAACTTTATCATTTGTAAAGTTTCGACCGGTTTGGTCGTGGTGATCCAATGGTCATTCGCAGGGGTTTTTACTCTCCGTAGCAACAATCTCACGACCTTCAGTATGTTGTATCATTGGCAGGACTTAAGCTTATTATATATATATATAATAGCCGAGTAATGAGCTTTCAGAATAATTCGCTGAGACTTTGTCCTATTGACTCATTTGTAAAACTATCGGCTAGATATAATATATTTTCGACTGGTTGGTAGTGGTGGTTCAATGGTCTCTCGTGTCATTCACAGTGGTTTTGACTCAGTGACTTCAGCATGTCATTGGCAGAGCTTTACCTAATTGTATCAATCGCCAAAAAATGAGCCTACGGAATAAGTCCCCTGAAACATTGAATAAGTCCCCTGAAACATTGACCTAATATTGCAAGACTCTCGGCTAGATATTAGAATCGCAGGATCTACTTTATCATTTGTAGAATTTCAACTAATTGTTTCTGGTGAACCAACGGTCTACCATATCATTTACAGGGATTTGACTTTCCTAATTATCAATCCCAGAAACTTCATCAGGTTCTGTCATTTTCAGGGCTTTATCTTATTATGTCAATCGGCGAATAATGATGCTACTGAATGAGCCTCAGAGACTTTGACCTACTGTGCAGAGACTTTGACCTACTGTGCCATCTTTAAGACTCTTGGCTAGATATAAAAGTTTCGTCTTATTGGTCGTGGTGATCCAATGGTCTTATATCATTCCCAGGGGTTTTGACTCTTCGTAGCATCAATCCGTGAGACTTCAGCACGTTGTGTCATTGGCAGGGCTTAAGCTAATTATGTCAATCGCCGTTTAAAGAGCCTACATAATAAAACCCAGCCTCGATGACCTACTGACTAATGAGCAAGACTCGCGGTACAAATGATAAAGTAGATCCTTAATAATCGCAGGATCTACTTTATCATTATCAGGGTTTTTGACACTCCGTAGCATCAATCCCTAAGACTTCAGCACATTGTCATTGGCAGGGCTTTACCTAATTATATCAATCGCCGATTAAAGACCCTCCGGAATAAGTCCCAGACACACTGACTAAGTTGCAAGACTCTCGGTTAGATATAATGATCGCAGGATCTACTTTATCATTTGTAGAGTTTCGACTGTTTAGTCATGGTGATCCAATGTTCTACCATACCATTCACAGGGATTTGACTTCCCGTACCAACAATCCCAGAAACTTCGGCATGTTGTGTCATTGAGAGGGCTTTAGCTTAGTATGTCAATCGGCGAATAATGAACCTACTGAATAAGTCCCAGAGACTTTGACATACTGATTCATTTGTAAGACTCTTGGCTACATATAAGAGAGTATCGACTAGTTGGTCGTGGTGATCCAATGGTCTTCCATATCATTCCCAGTTGTTTTACCAGCTTACGTAGACCAATTTAGGTCCCTAGTGTTCCCACAGGCTCAGATGCCCCTCATCGAAACCAACCTGTTTAATATACAACGTTATAAATAGTATGAATATCGATACCGGAAAGATCTGTCAAACTTCCAATAAAGGCCAGACCCAGTAGTAGGAAAGCAGGTGTTCAATATCTCCTTTCAAGTCTCGTCAGCTCCTACAAGTCAAGTCAATACCCAACCTTCTTGCGTTTTCGCCAATCAGGCAGTGTCCCGTCAGAACTGAAACTAACGTAGACAGTATTTTCCTCTCTAGTGCTATGAGATATTTTGACCTTCGTAGGTCATATCTTGGCTAGATTTGTTTAGCTATCCTACAGGATCCGATTTCTGTCTATCTTTCGTTTTAGAATTTTTAATGTCGTCCCTTTCCTAGCAAGTTAGTCGACTTTGCAGTTCCCCCGGATATCCCTATGCCCAGGTACCCATATGAGGTATATGTTAAATTGCTCAGTCATTTTGTTAAGAGGCCTGCAGCAGTCGAGGGCTGTTTGTGAATTAAGAGATGTGACCTTCAGAGAATTGAGGAAGGTGTTCGAGTAAATGACAACGACAGTGTTGGTCCCTATGCTGCGACTCAGCCACTTGCCGACCTCGCATTTTGCCATTATTTTGGCTTGATAGTCACCCCAGGTATATGATAGTCTGTAAGCTTTATGAAGACTAAGTATTTGCCGTGTATTTCCAAGCCAACCATATAAACAAGCTTCGAACCATCTGTATAGAAGTGGGGATGGTTTCTATTACCTGCCAATCTCTCTGGCTGCTATCTTAGTGGTGAAATTCCACTCGAAAGTGTACACCGTTAATAATTGGTCTACTCGTTCGGTTACTATAGCACTACACTGTGATATCCTCTTGTGGCCGTAGTTGTTGTTCCTCAACATTTAACCGTAATGCCGCTCTGGTTGCAACTTCTCTCGCAAAAAAATCAATCGGCAGTAGATGGCGTAGAACTTGTAGAGACTCAGTCCTGTAGTCCTTAAAGCTTGGTTGGTCCTTAAAGCTAGGTTGTTTACAATCCCTGTACCCTTGGTCCACTCAATTTACCAGAGAGAAGACTCAAGTTCGAAGGTCCTCTGTATTATTTGGAAAGAGATTTGACTCGATCACCATCTGCAGGATCTATTATCTATTAATCGGAAAGTCCTTTCAAATTAGATATAAGGGTACGATCTGTAGTTTCAATGATTGATAACTATTTGTACTCCATCTTGTACTTGAATTAAAAATATCCTTATATTAATCGCAGATGTTTAGACATATTTCATAGATTGTAGAAACAACCTAACCATGCTGTATCATTAGCCGGGAGCTTGGCTACTTGTGTCAATCGGCGAGTTCTCGACAGAGACTTTGGCCTATCGATTGCAAAGATATCGTTCTACTGAATCAATCCTAGGTACTTAGGATGTTAGAAATGTTGTATCATCAGTAGGGAGTTTACTACTTGTGTTAATCGAAGAGTTCACGGCAGGCAGAGATATCTTTCTATTTTGTTTCAAACTAACAACTTAGTGGCCTTCGGTAGCTCAGTGGTTAGTGCATTAGACTTGGATCCAGAAGGTGCTGGGTTCAATTCCCAGCCAGAGCACTGGAAAAATTTAACATCAACATTTCATGTTTTCATCATAATTCGTGTTTCTGCAGCTAAAAATAACTCACCGGTCGCAATACCAATAACAACATCTGATCACTCAAGTCAACAGGGAAACTAAAAACAGACATTACACCAAGACTATTAACAGAAATGCAGCGCTTCTAGTGGGTAATAGAAGCGGTAACACTTAAATAACATCCATTCCCTGAAATTAACGGACGAATGTTAATTTACAACCGGACACCATTGAGTAGATGAAAACAACTGCGGTAATCGGATATATGCCGGAACGAAGTCTGTAATAGAAATAGACTTAAGGATTATCAACTCAGCGTCTCCAAGCAACAACAACATCTTTCTATTTCATTTATTTTAGTTACTACGATCCACCGAACCTGCCACAGAGACACCGTTCTACTGACTAAATTCTAGCTTCTTTGGTGTACTCTGCCAAGGGTTAAGGCTTCCAAAAACAATGTCTAAACCCTTTATATCATGCGTAGAGTTTCATCTTACCTTTGTGAATATTAAAAATTGAAGAAGTATCGTCAAATATTTTGGCCTACCGTATCTGCGGCAGATACATCGTTCTACTGAATCAATCCTAGGTACTGTGGTCCACCGTATTTGTCCAAGAGACGGGATTTCTTATAAATTTATCCTACATACGTAGCCATGTTGTATCATTAAAAGGTTGTTAGTAATTACGTCAATCGGAGAGTCCACTGCAGACACTTGAGTCTACCGTTTTTCTCGCAGATACATCGCTCTATGGATCAATTACCGGTACTTTAGTCTAATGTACTTGCCACAGATACAAGGTTCTACTGAATAATCTCTAGCTAATTTGGTCATCTACCTTCTTTGTCGAAGAGACAGCATTAAACTAATTAAATTTGTTAGCAGGGATTTTAGCTACTAGGGACAATCGACAAATCTTGGACGGATACTTTGGCCTATGGTATCCGTGTCAGAGATATCGTTCTACTGAATAAATCGTAGGAGACATCATTGTACTAAATCTGTCCTACGTAAATAGAAACCTAGTCATGTTGTACTATAAATTGGGAGTTTAGGGATATGTCAACCGGAGACCTCGGCATATCGGTCGCAAAGACTTTGTTCTGCTGAATAAATCCTAGCTAATTTGGTCCAGCGTACCTGGCGCAATAGCATCATTCTACTGAATAAATCATAATAGTCCACCGTAACTGTCGCAGAGAGATTGTTCTACTGAATAAATCTAAGCTACTTTGGTCTAATATCCAAAGCTTTTAGGCTTTTGGTCTGCCGTACCTGTCGCATAGACATCGTTTTACCGGATCAATCAAAGGTTGTTTGGTCTACTGTCCTAAGATTTTAGGCTAGCTATAAAAATAGCTGGACCTACCATTTCATTCGTAGAGTTTCGAATTCTTTTTCGTGTAGACCTACCTGTCACATAGAGATCGTTCTACTGAATCAATATAAGGTAGTTTGGCTACTGTCCTAAGATTTTAGTCTAGCTATAAAAATAGCTGGAACTACCTTATTACTTTTAGAGTTTCGACTTCTCCGTCGTGTAGAACCAGCTATCGTATCTTTCGAAGAGACAGTATTAAAATTAAGCAGGTAGTTTAGCTACTAGTGTACGTCGGCGAGTCTTCTACAGAACCTTTGGAATATTGTATGGTTGCATAGATATCGTTCTACTAAACAAATCGCAGGAGACATCATTCTACTAAATCTATCATAGATATATAGAAACCTAGTCATGTTGTACAGTTAATTGGGAGTTTGGGAATATGTCAACCAGAGACCTTAGCATACCTTTTGATATACCGTATCGGTCGCTGAGACTTTGTTCTACGAGTGCTGAATAAATCGTAGTTACTTTAGTCTACTATACCTGTGGCAATAGCATCGTTCTACTGAATAAATCCTACCTAATTTTGTCCATCGTACTTGTCACAGGGACATTGTTCTACTGAATAAATCTAAGCTACTTTGGTCTAATGTCCCAAGATTTTAGGCTTTTGGTCTGCAGTACCTGTCGTAGGGGACTCTTTCTACTGAATCAATCATAGAAAACTTTGGTCTACTGTCCTAAAATTTTAGGCTTGCTATGTGAATCGCTGCACCTACTTTATCATTTGTAGAGCTTCGACTGCTCCTTCGAGAGGAGAACCACGTCACCACGTTGAGTCAGATGATGCATCATATTTATTGTGGAGCTCTACTGAATCAATCCCAAAGTTGCGAATCTATATAATTATTCGCAGGATGTTTCCCATAAATTTTATGGTGATTTGGTTTCCGCAAAAAATTTAAACATTTTCGTTGCACTTTTCCCGAAAACTTGATATTTACACCTCATTTTGGAATTTTGAAATGGGAGCTAAGTATAATTCGTGTGACTACATCAGTTCAAACTAAAAAAGGCAAATATTTTTCAGAAGTTCTCATCATTTTTCAAGAATCGAAATCGCCATTAGTCTTCTACAGCAATCGCAGAAACTCAGTCTGCAGTCGCAGAATCATTCGTAAGCATTCAATTCGGTGCAACGAATGCGAAGACTTATTTCATTTGACTTACCTATCGATTGCTTAAACCTCGGTCCACTGAATCAATGACAATTCGGTGCATTGAATACGAAGATTTTCGTGGTCTGCTATAGTATTTGTAGAGGATTTGACTTACCTATCTATTATTAAAGCTTCAGCCCACTGAATCAATCCCAGAGTCATCTGTCTATTGCATCATTTTCCGGATTTGACTTAAATATATATTATTAAAGCTTCGGCTCACTGAATCAATTCCAGAGTCATCTGTCTACTGCATCATTTTCCGGAATTTTTACCCAAAGTCGTTGTTCAACTCTAGAATTGGAGAGCATTTAGGCACATATGCAGAGTTATTCGTCTCTATGCCAATGCCAGCGTATTTGGCGTTAATATAATCTCCTGTGTTCTCCGCTAGATATATCGATCTCAGGAACCCCGGGCTACTGACGATTGCTGAGACCTCGATCTATGATCTCAGTATCTTTCGACATATTTCGTCTCGCAGCATCAAACGAGAACCCTCGTACTACAATCTCAGTACATTTCGTAATATTTCGTCTCGCAGCATCAAACGAGGAGACGTCAACGGTCTACTGTACTAGCCATAATAATCGAAAATACTTCAATTCTCGGGATCAATCCTAGTGTTTTCAGTCTACGACCGGTCAAAAGTAGATGGTGGTCTGGCTCGGTATAACTTTTGCAGATACATTGGTCTACTTTACCATTGCCAGTTAGAATAAACTTCTGCGTTATCCGCTGGAGATACGCCTTATTATATAATTCATATTGGTCAGGGTCTAGTAAATCAACCAGGCAGACATCCATCTTCGTAACAATCACAGGCATTTAGAAAATGAGCCAAATTTTGGAGCCCATTGTTCGGTGTTCGAAATTCTTGTGTTTGGATAGTGAACTAAATACCTTGTATTTTAAAGAGGTTCATTTTGGCCAAAATCGCCATGGAATCAAATTCGAAATGGTGGATGGAGTGTGAGGAAATTCCTTTAAACTGAATGACAATGTGTAACTCTCCAGCTGTTTGCCTTTGGTTCGTAATTTGTACTGGTTTTACCGTCCACAAAATCTCAGCCGAACTAAATTACAAACTCTTTTCCTGTTTATTTATAAATTCGGCAAAAATGTCTTATGGTCATAAATTCAATCTTCATAATCCTCAACATCTACCGAAATGGTATCATGCTGCGTTAACAGTTTACAAAAGTATTGAAATGACAATTATTATTTTTAACAAAGAATCACAACACCTAGTTCTGCCTCATCATACTCCATTGGTTCCCCCTTCCCTTTACATATCAGGTCAAAGGAAGACCAACTTTCATTTAGCTAGAAAAATCATACGCTCTCCTATTACTTTGTGCCGAGGACATTTTTGACTATTAATTATTTGGAAATATTACCCTATTGTTAACAGACCTTTTTGACAAGTTCAACTTGTTTGCAGTTACTTTTTACGCACAGACAAACCTCAGCGACCCCCAACCACAGCCTGAGTTGTAGCTTCGGCTTTGATAGTTAAATGAAACTAACAATATTAACGAGTAGCGGAGAATTTGAGAAAGTGAATAGAATTTCCATTTCCTTACAGCGTTATTTTTGCAGAATCAGTAATTACATTTTTTTTGAACGAAAAAGTAATGTTGAAAGGAGAACGGACGAGGAGAACCGGTTGTCGGTTTAGGTAATTATTTTAATGCCCTACTGAAATTTTAAGGTGTCCATATAGTCGAACTAAAGGACTAGAGGTTTAAACATGGGAAGTTTGAAAAGTTTAGGTAATTATTTTGATTTCCTACTGCAATTTGAAGGTGCCCATATAGTCGAACCAAAGGCCTAGAGGTTTAAACATGGGAAGCTTTATTATTATGAAGAGCCTTTCTGATATACGTATATTGATTCGACACATCTTAGGAAAAATGCTTTCCATTGATATACATTTTGTTACCATTTGAGTTTAATAATATAACCTAAAGTGTACCAGAAAAAGTTGTACAGCGTTTTTAGTACAAATAACCTTGCAAAGTATTACAATTTATAAATACAGATTTTGCATTACAAAAATTATCTGATTCTGCAAATTTTTGGAAGCAGAGCTTTCTATTGATATAAAATTTGTTACTGTATGACTTCGTTAAATATCCCAAAAGTTTACCACAAAAAACTTTGAAGAGTTTTCATACTATAGGACCTATCTGAATATTGTAAGCCATATATATAAATGTTTACTAGGACTTCTGCACATCTGCAAGAATATAGCTTTCCATCAACATACATGTTGTTACCATTTCAGTATAATAAAGACCTGAAAAGTGTACCACAAGAACTTTGTAGAACTTTTTCAATGGGGAAACTTCCTCAACATTACAACTTATGAACATAATTTTTTTAAATGATTCTGCACATCTTGAAAAGACTGTCTTTCTCTCGATATATATTTCATTATCGTTTGAGTGCACTAAAAAGTTCAAAATATTTTGAATATTGTAAGTCATATATATAAATGTTTACTAGGATTCTGCACATCTGCTAGAATATAGCTTTCCATCAACATACATGTTGTTACCATTTCAGTATAATAAAGACCTGAAAAGTGTACCACAAGAATTTTGTAGAACTTTTTCAATAGAGAATACTTCTTCAACATTACAACTTGTGTACATAATTTTTATACCCTACACCACACTGTGGTACAGGGTATTATAACTTTGTGCATTTGTTTGTAACACCCAAAAGGAGAAGAAATAGACCCATCGTTTATTATACCGATCGACTTAGAATCACTTTCTGAGTTGATTTAGCTATGTCCGTCTGTCCGTCTGTCTGTGCATGTATTCTTGTAATCAAAATACAGGTCGCAATTATGGTCCGATCGCGACGAAACTTTACACATATCTTTTTTTTGGCCCAAGGACGATCCCTATTGAATTTGGTTAAAATCGGTTCAGATTTAGATATAGCCCCCATATATATGTTACCCCAGATTTGACATGTAAGCGCTGTAAAAACTTTATTTTATATCCGATCAGTCTGAAATTCGGCAGAAAGAGGTTTATTATTATATGAATGAACACTGTTAAATTTGGAAGAAATCGGTTCAGATTTAGATATAGCCCCCATATATACGTTACCCCCGATTTGAAGTGTAAGCTCTGTAAAAATGTTATTTTATATACGATCAGTATGAAATTCGGCAGAAAGAGGTTTCTTATAATATGAATGAACACTGTTAAATTTGAAAGAAATCGGTTCAGATTTAGATATAGCCCCCATATATACGTTACCCCTGATTTGACATGTAAGCGCTGTAAAAACTGTATTTTTTATCCGAACAGTATGAAATTCGGCAGAAAGAGGTTTCCTATTATTTGAATGAACACTGTTAAATTTGGAAGAAATCGGTTCAGATTTAGATATAGCCCCCATATAAACGTTCCCCCCGATTTGACATGTAAGCGCTGTAAAAATATTATTTTATATCCGATCAGTGCGAACTTCGGCAAAAAGAGGTTTCCTTCCACATGAAGAAATACTGCCAAGTTCGGAGAAAATCGGTTCAGATTTAGATATAGCGCCCATATGTTACCCCCGATTTGACATGTAAGCGCTGTAGAGACTGTATTTTATATCCGATCAGTACGAAATTCGACAGAAAGATGTATTTTTACATGAATGAGTATTCAGGGAAAATCGGTTCAGATTTATATATAACATCCGTATATATGTTCCTCCTGATTTGGTATCAAAGCGCTATAGAAGTTGTACTTTACTTCCGATTATTAAAATTTTCCAGAAATATGTTTCTCAATTTAGGAACGAATATTGCTTAATTTAGCGATTATCGGTTCAGAATTAGATAATATGTTCCTACCCAATTATTCCAAATTATTATCGCAATGACCCTTATCGCATTGTTAGGGAGGTGTAGGGTATTATATAGTCGGCCCCGCCCGACTTTCTGCCTTTCCTTACTGGTTTTTAAATGATTCTGCACATCTTGAGAAGAACGTATTTCGCTCGGTAGTTCGAGAATATGTTTGAAAAGCTTCAATCAGAATCTTTAATCATTTCAAGAGCTTTCTTTGTTATTATCGGTTACTGAAAAAGAGTTTTTAAAATAACCACCAAACCTTAAGGTAATAGAAACAGAACCGGGTTTTGTCAACTTCAACTAGAAAAAATTCCTTCCCTCCCCACAACTTTTCTCTTGAATCATTAAACAAAACTAGTGATGATGACTTTTCGTAAAACAAAAGCTCAACACCAGGACCAAAAGCATACCCATACATCATACCTATACAACTTCCACCAAATTGATTTCCTCAGGCCATATCTGCATAGCTCTTTGCAAAAGGAAGCAGCAACAGTGTGTCGTCATAATGGCTACCCTTGAAAGATGAACAATTCCTTCATTTGACCGGCCATGATTAAAAGCCTCATCCCAGGGAAACGGGAGCAATTGCTGCTATAGCAAAGAAGACGACGACGGAAAAAAGATGACAACGCATTAATTATAAATGTCACTTTTTGGCTTTGTTAGACAAAACCCAATGCCAACAAATACTTACGATGGCTATTAACAAAGTGACAGCATGATTTGTGAGTCAAATGAACTCCAAGGAAATCACATTGAATTGATGATGGCCACATGGAAGTGAAGTGAAAACGATGTGAAACGTTGAGGGGATGGGGGAAAACAGCAACCCTTTTGTTGCGTTCGCTGTATCTAAAAATCAACAGCGCCGGCATCTCATCACATCTCGTCATTGGCAATGGTATCTTTATCATTAGCCTCATTTGAAGCATCACCGTAAGGAATACATATCAATGTGAAATTGCGCGACAATATTTTAAAGGTCATTTGTAAATACGTTGAAGAATAGCCTCGTAAAATAATCACAATACTTAAA
This sequence comes from Eudasyphora cyanicolor, assembly GCA_963930755.1. Lineage (NCBI taxonomy): Eukaryota > Metazoa > Arthropoda > Insecta > Diptera > Muscidae > Eudasyphora > Eudasyphora cyanicolor. Next base: position 24,329,716 of record OZ005738.1, read on the forward strand.
TGGAGAGCAATAGAGTGTGGAGGCAACGGCGTGATAAGTTTTCCCCTTTTAAGGGCCTGTTTCTGTAACTTATTTTCGTTCGTCTATGGCGAACGATCAAAAATCACTCAATTATTGCGAGAAAACTATAAGTCACAGCAGTTTACAATTCGTTGTGTCTATAGAAGAGCACGTAGAAAGCTCGTACCTAAAATATTTCTAACCTGCGTTTTATAGAATTCAAGTAATAGTCGAGAGAATTTTTAACGTTCTCCGTAAACGAACGAAAATAAGTTACAGAAACAGGCCCTAAAAGTATAAATAACTTGAATCTTGGCCAGGCTTGGTACATATACATATATTTTGTGGTACACTTTTAGGTTCTAAAGTGCCCTCCTATACTAATAAAATGTATATGGATTAAAAGCTCTAGTCTCAAGTAATAAAAAATTAATTTAAAATGTTTATATGAAATGTAGACGACAGGTAAATAGATCTGCTTAGGTGGTTTCGAAAGAGGTAGACAATAAAAAAATGAGATATGAAACAATTGTAATAAATTTCGCTATTATTTCTTGAGAGGGAAAGAGAAAAAAGCAATGTTTTGTTAAAGCTTTTTACGGATATTGGACCTGCATAAATTCACACTCGTGGTAGGTCCCTTAAGAATAGGGAACGGCGCTCAGATTTCCCCCTTTGCTTATGAAAATAACCGATAACTTTGTCATTGGAGGTAGTGAATTGACATATCCAAATACTGAGCTAAAGAAAATAGGTACAGTACCAGTCACTCTAAGATCAGTTATGGATAAAGCAATTACATTTTGACCAATTTCTGAAGAAGACCGTCTCACGCATTATATATTGGTGCGTTTAACGCCCATTAATTAACATCACTACTTGATCACATCAATGATAGGTCCTGACATAACCAGTTCTGGAGTCAGAACATTATCACACACAACATTACAATTCCCCTAAAACTTTTCATTTCATTTTTGTGGTACACTTTTTGTAGTACTATTAACCTCAAATTTTATCAACGTTTATACCTACAGAAAGCTGTTCCCCACCAGATGTGCAGACTAGTAATAATGTTATAATATTGCACTAAATATCTAAAGTCCGACTCTACAAAAAAAAAACATTTCCACTTTGTGGTACACTTTTAGGACCATTGGCGCCATCAAACTGTAATAAAATGTATATCAGTGATAAGATATATTCCTAAAGAGTGCCGAAGGATATTTTATTCTCACAAAATAACAAAAATTAAAAAAATTCTGAGAAAACATACACTAAATATCTAAAGACCAAATCTACAAAAAAATACATTTCGATTTTGTGGTACACTTTTAGAACCATTGGCGCCATAAAACTGTAATAAAATATATTTCAGTAATAAGATATATTCCTAAAGATGTGCCGAAGGCTATCTTGTTCTCACAAAATACCAAAAATTAAAAAAATTCTGGGAAACATATCCGGATTTCGATGGGATTTGTTGTATTTTTGTGATATACTTTTATGGGAATGGACATTGACTTCTAAGGGAAATAAAGATTATATTAGCCTAAAACTCCTTCTAAAACCGTATGCAGAATTGAACTTTTTATATATTTTTATATACATAGGATACATGTTTAATAAAATATTCCTCCTCTTGGTATCCACAGTTCTGCAGAAAAAGCTTATTGCTTCCTGAAACAATATCAAGTTGTGGAGAACACCATTAGCGGTCTTGTTATCACAGCGTGGGTACGTTTCACTTTTTGGCAAGATCACTTCACTTTTAGACAAGATCGCTTCACATTTAAGCAAATATCTGGAATTTATATGTACACATTACCTGAATGGGGTTCCCCATTTAGCCTTATCGTGCAGCATATTCATATGAAACTATTTCTTTTTTAAATCTGAATTGAAGGGTATGTTCAGTAACTCCGTAACAAATATTAGGGACCATTTTTTGTGGAACATATTAACCTTCTAGCCCCCCCACAAAACGGTGATTTGTTGGCTCTATTTTAAAAAATAAAATAAAACACCACTTAAATAGAAGATGGTGGGGATGAAACGTTCTACAAAAATATTTACCATAAAATTTTACTTTATATGTCAGAAAACATCACAGCCCAAAATATAACACAAAAACCAGTCAAATTTCAATCAACCCCTATTTACTAGTACAGATCGTTATTGCTACGACCTCTAGGTTGTATGAATAACATTGGTGTACGAACAGGCCAAAAAGTGTTTTGACTAGAATTCTGCTGTGGGACTTGACTGGGGAGCTAGAGCGTTAATATGTTCCACAAAAATATTGGCCACAAAGTTGCTGAACATACTCGTATCCTAAACCTCAGACGTAAAGATAGTTTCTACATAGTTTCATATACCGATATGCTGAACGAACAGACCAAAGGGGGGAACTTTACCCCCCTAAATAAAATTCCCATGTGATCTTTCAAAACGGCGACTGCTTTACCAGAACGCCATACTGCTTTACCACTGCCATTTTGTCAGAACGCCATAATTTTGGAAAAAAATTGAAATTGTTGAATAGTGTAATTAGAGCTCCTATCCTTAGCCCACTTATACTTAGTACTGCTATCATTAATCCTCCAATCATTTGTCCAATTATCATTAGTTGTCACCTATCATTATTCCAACTATCCTTTGTTCACCTATCCTTAGTCCACCTATCGTTTGTCCAACTATAATTAGTTTCCTCCTTTCATTAGTCCACCTATTATTAGTTTCCCTCTAATTTGTCAAATTATCATTAGTCCACCTATTCTTAGTCCAGCTATCTTAAATTCATCTATCAGTAGTACACATACCATTAGCACAACTAACATTAGTCAAACTATCATTAGCCCTCCTATCATTATTCCAGCTATCATTAGTGCATCTATCCTTAGGCCACCTTTCATTAGTCTTCATATCACTAACCTATCTATCATTAGTACATCTATTAGTCCATATAGCATTCGTAAATCTATCACCATATCCTTAGTTGACCTTAGTCCACCTATCTTTAGCTCATAAATCACTAGTCCACCTTTTATAAGTCCATCTATCATTTGTCCATAAATCACTAGTCCACCTTTTATAAGTCCATCTATCATTTGTCCATTTACCATTGTCCACCAGTACAAGTTTGCATTTCCCTTGTCCCTTATATACAAGTAGTAGGCTCCTCTGGTTCCTGGAACGTCCCTGTGATCTCTAGTCTATGTTTCAAGAGGTCTTATTGCACCATGACCCGATATAAATACTTTTGTTGCTCTAAGGTTCCTCATTTAACCAGTTTTGCCCCACTCTACCATATTTTACTATTTTTGTCACACTCTGCACATAAATGTATGAATTTCAAAAAAATGCTTCTTATCTCTAGTATGTATATGTTCCAAAACCCTTCCCTTGCACACTGGAACCATATTTAACCATTTATCTGCAGTGTACCATACATGTAACTCTTTTTTCTCCGCTGCCACAATACCCATGCCCCTTCAAGAGGAACTCTCGCTTCCTGGGACTATATTTATAACTTTTGGCCTCCCCACTATGTTCACAAGAGTACGAATAGATATATGTCGTGGAGTCCAGTTTTTTATAATAGTATAAGTGATACCCGAATAATGTAAAATTAATCGTAAGTCTAAATGCAATACTAGTGAATAAGAAAAATTAAATAACATTAAAACCTTCTATCGACAGAAACTTCAATAAAAAATTCTCCTGATGAAGTTGGAAAAAAAACCAACGAAACGTTGAGAACAAAAAAAAATGAAACTGATTAGTTTTATTTAACAACAAACTCTGACCACAGTAGCCCACACAAACATAAATTAAATAAATCCAGTTGGTCATAAACAAATACATACAAGAAAAAATTTACGACTGTTGGAAAATAGAATCCAATCTCGTACTATGTCCCAAAGACGTCCCTTGCATCGAATTTGGCATTTCTAATTCCAGCCGTTTGAATTTGAGAGTCATACCATATTCATCACTTTTTGCCCATTGTGCCCCTAATATTACGAATTTCGGAATACGACTTCATTAGAATTTATCTATGGTCCCATATTTATCCCCATTTATCCCCTGAAAGTAAAAATTTCTATTAAAGACTACATTCCCAAAAAATTTTATGTGGATTGGAAATTTATATTAATAACCTTCAGATTAAGAGAAATCTCACTCTGAACATCAACACCCTTTTCTTTTACCACCCGGTTCCCGCTCTACCAAAGAACACCCGTTCACACTTTACACAACAGAAGCAACAATTTCTACATTTATAGTAGCAGTACTTTTAATTGATAAACGTCCGCGGCAACGATGAAATGTCAGTAACAAAACAAAAACGACACGGGAAACGGAAACGTGCGCCTTCAGCGCTAGCAAATGCTCCAAGAAGTCCATCAAAACTTTCATCATTTACCAGTTGATTTAAGTAGTTCCTACACAGGAAAAAATAATAAAGTCGTTGCCACTGGCAAAATAGGTCCATTTTGTACTTAAATGTGAGATAATTTAATTTAGAACTTAGCAAATTTATAGTGGAATCATTAAAATAAGTACTTGTTGTACTTAAATTTATTTTAAAACTAAGTAAACTGTCTATAGTTTAAGTATGAAAAGTCCTTACATTATTGTTTTAGAGCCTTATCAGTGCAATCATAAAAATAAGTACATTTTGTATTTAAATTTAAAAAAAACTTAATTACGTACATATTTTGAAATGTACATATTTTAATGACGTACTGTCTTCAGAGTGCAATCATTAAAATAAAAATATTTAGTTTTTAAATTTAAGATATTTTAAGAGTGCAATCATTAAAATAAAAGTATTTTGTTTTAAATTTAAGATAATTTAATTCAGAATTAAGCGAATTGCCTTTAGTTTAAGTATGAACTATTCTTATCTAATGCTTTACTGTATTTTGGCTACAATAATTAAAATAAATACTTAAGTATGAAATGTTCTAATATTAATGATATATTGTCAATCCCAATCATTAAAATAAATCAATTTTGTACTTACATTTAAGATTAATTAGTTAGTATTAAGTAGATGGATTACTGAATTTAGAGTGCAATCAATAAAACAAGTCTATTTTGTACTTAATATTACGATAATTGATATAAGTATATTGTCTTAAGTTTAAATATGGAAAACCTTATCATTAATTTTCACTGTCTTTAGAATACCAGGTCAGTGTCATTGTCTTTAATATTACAACAGTTTTTTGCCAGTGTACAGTTTTCCTCCTCATTCGACTAACACTACAGCACAGAAACGACTTAAGTCTTTCTGACATACTTGTCATACTGTTAAGCATCTCGACAGTAAGTACGAGTATTTTTCATGCTGTTGTGATAATTTAATTAAATTTAATGTAAATTAATAGGAAATTCAACAGAAAGAAAGACAATGAATGCGACACAGCGTGATAAAGCCGCAAGGGTGTGCTGCAGGGGAGGATAGACGGGTGGTATTGTACTTTGAAATGTAAATTGAAAAATAGCATTATTTAGTAAAACGAAATACGATTTTCAGTTTTAATTTACAATTAAATTCAAAGTCATTTTGAAGGTCGGCGTAATTGGGGAAATGGAAAGTAATGTGAAGGGGTCAAATGCATTTTACGACATTGTTTATGAAAATGATTAACAAGGCACCAACGAAAATGAGGCACGATTTTTGGAGAAGATGCAAAAACGTTTATAAAGTTAGCACTAAAATTGGTAGTATTCTCACGTTTATTTATTTGTTTCGTAATGATTTATTTTTTACAATGAACACTGACAAAATTTTATTAATTTTATATATTTTTTCCTCCAAAGATGTTCTAATCTTTAAAACAAGGATATTTCATATTTAAAATTAAGACCATTTTCTTAATATTTAGCAAATTATCATAATTCTAACTGTGAATTGATCTTATTTTAAAGATTTGGACGTCTTTGGGGAAAAATCTTTAATATAAGTAAATTTTTCTCAGTTTAGGGGACAATTTTCTTAATATTAAGTCATTTTCATAATTCTACTTTTACAATGTACCCGAAAAAATAATAAATTTTAAAGATTTTAATTCAAAGACTTCCTAATCCTTAAATGAGAGATATTTCATTCATAAAATTAAAATTTGTTTCTTAATATTAAGTATATTTCCCTATTTCTAAGTACCAATTTGTCTTATTTTAAAAATTATAACAACTTTGGAGAAAAATCTTTAAAATATGTAAATTTGTTTCAGTTTAGAAGACAATTTCCTTAAATTTAAGTACTTTTATCTAATTCTACGTATGACTTGTACTTGATTTAAAGATTAGGTCGTCTTTGGAGAAAAATTTTTTAAATAAGTAATTTTTGTTGTTAGTGCAGAGAACAATTTTCTTAATATTAAGTAATTTTTTTTCAATTCTTTTTAAGTTTTGTCCTTATTTTAAAGGTTATGAAGTCTTTGAAGCAAAATCTTTAAAATTAAATAAATTGTTTACAGTGGTTCGAGGCCAAACCACTGGCTTAAGTGTATGTTTATGGACATGAGACGTTTAAACGTCTCCTGCCTTCAACCTGACCTACAGTTTCATTCAATAAAATTACTCTCGCACGAACAAATTTGGGCTGTGAATTAAAGAGGGCTTTAGACCTATATCTTCACAGTAACTGTAGCATTTGTCAAACATTTTTTAGCAGTTGTTGCAATTTTTGTTGACAGCAAATCGTTGCTATCGAAATTCGTCTGACCCCGCATTTGAAATGACTTTATTGCCTAATTAAACGCATTATGTCAAAATGCTGATAAGGTTCAGTCCGTTGGCGTACCATTACAATCCTAAGGTGGGTTGAAAAATATATAAGTGACGAATGATAAATAAATGAATTAATGTTCAAATGAATAAGTGAATTAATGGGTGAACACCAATTCTTTCATAAAAAATTAGCTCGACTCATCAGTGAGAAAATTTGGTTAGGTTAGGATGAAAGAGTTAAGACGTCTCATGTCCATGGACATATACATAAGCTAGTGCCCTCCCTATTATGATATTTCTTAACCCTCAAGAGTTATAGAAAAGCATAGCTTGACAGGAATTTTCATTAGTATATCCCTTCTTTGAGATGAGTCAGATCTGTTAATGTGTCAGACCCGGAGTATCGCATGTCGAAAGATGGGCATTGACATAGAAAATATTTCATCATATCGATGTATCTTCCCTACCTGATTGTCCTATGTGATTAAGATGTGCTCGTAATCTTGGTTGTCCTGTTAAAAACTCATCATCTTACTAGTCTCGATCTTGCGAAGTTTTATTAAACTACTTGTTTTCTGCTCATTTGGGTCAGCCGATTGCATCTTTGTAGATTCTCCCACAACATTTTATGAGCCATGACTGCCCAGTGCTTTAACTGATTCTTCGTGAAAGTTTTAGTAAACTACTTGTTTTCTCCTCATTCGGGTCATCCCATTCTATCTTCGTAGATTCTCCCACAAAATTTTATGAGCCATGACTGTCCAGTGCTTTAACTGATTCTTCGTGATATCAAAAGGTTTCGAATTTTCCGTGTTTACTGCTTAAAGTTTGCTGTCCTTTGAGGCCAAGTCCTGACAAAAAAAACTGTTGACCATGCACTGAATAATCGTTAATCGCTCTTTGTCCGCAACAGTTCTGGATTTGTCCCTTTTCGACGTTATTGCTTTGATCGCCCTTTGGCTATTTGTGAAGATGTTAGCATATTTAGACTTTGAAGTGTTACTGAGTCATTTCACACACTCCATTATTGATCGAACTTCGGCTTAAAAGACCGTGTTATGGTATGGGAGACGGAAATAAAGTTCGGTCTCAATTAAAACTCCCAGTCCAGTTTTTCACTCTAGTTTGGAGCCATCCGTGTAGCAGAAAGTTCCCACGGGCAAACCATTCAACCAGAAATGTCTGTATGGTACAAATGTTTCAAAGGTTAGCTGCAAACCTTACTTCAGGATTACGGTCGGAGATTTCCGTTGTCTGAATGTGGCCGACCTGTGATGCTAATATCTTCTGATGGTACGACTTGTGGTCTCGATTCATCCAATCACCCATCACATGTAGACGTCTTGCTGTGAAAGCTGAATCATACTATAAACGGATTTCTATGAGTTGAATGTGCCCTTGTTGATGGGGTTCTAATTGTCCCGATTATGCCTAGACAGCTCTTACTTATAACTGTTTTGGACTTCTTCTTTAGACTTAGAATTACTATAACGACGCCTGCATAACAGGCTGTTTTTATTCCTTCAGTCTGTTATGCAGAGTTCTAAGTAGACTGTGTATCATCATAGGCAGTATAAGAAAGATAAAATTCCGACCTGTGGCGTTTCACAATTTACCTTTTCTCTAATTTTGGAAATTTGGAACTTTGTTAGAGCAAAATAAGTACACATATCGCTCCCATACTTCAAGAGTGTCATAACTCAAAATTCAAAATTGTCAAGATGTCTAACTTTAAGTCCGTAAGGAATATAAATAGCATGAAGTAAGACGTTTTAAAAAGGTGGAATTATTCGAAATATAGTTGTTTACTTATAAACTAAATTTCGTTGAGAAGTATTTATGGATATTTACAAAATTCGCATTTCTGTAAGACAACTTCAACAATTTAAAATTTTGAGTTATGACACTCTTGAAGTGAGTGGGCGATATAGTTATTCTAAATCTGCAACACTTACATACGATATAAATTCGCTGTGTTCCAAACTATGAACGAGTACTATCATTCACAATTCAAAACATTGAGAGATATATTTTGCATATGTGGATCTATTTTCTCAAAATTTAGCAGTGTTCGTTAGTCGATCAATAAATTCTTCTCTGCCAAAGTGTAATCGATGCAGAAACTAAAATAATTGAACCGGATAACTGTATTTTTGTATAAATACTTCTTCTAATAACTGCATATTACTTGGCATTGAAAATGGGCAAAAATTTTGCATTTTTTATATATCTCCCAATTAAAGCAACCTCCCGATTTGAGAGTGTTAATGCCAACAAATTTCAAGTGATCGGTCTGAAAATTGTTAGTTATACCCAGAACCACAGGTTCATGCTTTGATATATCCCTCACACCAATGTTCTCCTCAAAGTGACTTGGTGACGCTATATAACTCGAAATTTTCGGAAGATTGGACAGAAATTGGTCATTTGTATTTATTAAAAAAATCCACAAAAAAACACGCGAACAAAATCGGTAAATTTTGACTGAGATATTGGCTAAACTCCAAGGCAAAATCGGCGAAAAAATTAAAAATTCAAATTTAAAATCCACATATCTCGGAAACTATTCAAGATATCTTCAAGCTAAGCAAGGCGTGGTCTAGGAGTATCCACAGAAAAAAATGCCACTCAAATCGGACACACCATTCAAAAGTTAGAGGCCGATGAACATTTTGTATACCCGAGGTGGTCAACTTTAGGGCCCTGTAGATCCGCCCCATATGAGATAGCGGGCCCAAGATCCGAACTTAAACTCTCTAACACCTCTTGTATACACACCTAAAATTTCATCGCCATACGATAAGCGGTTTTGAAATGGCAGAATTATGTCAATTTTTTTCCATTTTAGCCCACTGTGCTTTGGTGTATTTTTTATTATCGGCCCCATGCGAAGGACCTTCCCGGCTTGACTTTCTTGCGTTTATGAAAAAGTTTTTCATTATTCGTTAACGTTATGATATACAGGGTTTAACTATAAAAGCGCTACAAAAGTTTTTTTTAAATAAAACAAAAACGTTTTTGGATATCAATGAAGTTCTTTATTCCTGTGAAAGTACGTTCGATGCCATTATGTATGGAACTCGTTTTCTTTTGCATGGCCACCACGGGCACGCTTGCAGAAGTCCAGACGCTGAACCCAATTTTCGACGGTTTTCAAGCATAAATCGGCCGATACTGCTGCAATTTCACGTTCGATATTCGTACGAAGTTCATCAATCGTCGCTGGCTTGTTGGCATATACCATAGACTTGACGTAGCCCCACAGGAAATAGTCTAACGGCGTCAAATCGCACAACCGAGGCGGCCAATCGACTGGACCATTTCGTGAGATAACTCGTTCTCCAAACTTGGTTGCCAATAAATTAATTGTGGCATTCGCTGTGTGGCTTGTGGCGCCGTCCTGTTGGAACCACATGTCCTCCAAGTCCATATCATCCAATTGGGGCCAAAAATATTCGGTTATCATTGAACGGTAGTGATTCCCATTCACAGTAACGTGCCGGTCTTGATCATCACGGAAGAAGTATGGCCGTGATGATCGTATGACGCCGCCGGACCATAAACCGCACCAAACCGTGATTTTTTCGGGATGCAATGATGACTCATGGAGTACGTGTGGATTGCTGTCTGACCAATAACGCATATTTTGTTTATTGACGAAGCATTCAGCCAGAAATGAGCCTCACCATAAATTGGACGTAGCGCTCTTAGCGTTGAGGCCACTGACTCCGAATTTCGGTAGTAAATTTTAATAATTTCAACTCGATGTTGGCTCGTATATCTTTCCATCATGAAATGGCAAACCTTACTGAAGAGAAATGTCAAAAGAGCGGCAAAAAATATGGCGTCGTTTGCTGTCCCTGTTGGTCTACTTTTGTAGCGTCCCTGTTGAAAAACCCTTTAGCTTCCATAGAATTGACCCAAATGACTTGATAACTAGGCTTAGCTTGTTGTTGATTCCTTGGCGTCAGAAAAATCACAAATTTCCATACAAATATTTTGCTCACCCCCTATCAGCTACAAAAGATCCTCCATTATTTGAAAATATTATATAATTTGGAATTTTCGTTATTACACTCTAGAATGCGATCACAATTAAAGATTAGTGCCAAAGACAAATCGACGGTTTCAAAAAAGTGTCGGTTTTGATTTTTCTCATTTTTTATATTTTTTAGTACAACTAAAGAAACGCTTTGAGGAAATTTTTGAGATTTTTCTGATAACTCGTTCAGAAGTTATCGATATTGAAAAAATCGATAAGGTATCACTCTGAGTATTGGGTTTTGGTCATAACATCTTAAGTTTTGGTCCGATTTTAAAAATCTTCTTTTTAAAATTCTGGTATTTTTCAGTACTTTTCAGAAAAATATAAAATATAAATTTTTTTTGTGCGATTTTTAAGTTATACAATTTAAATGTAATTTTTTAAATTTGTTGTACTCTCCGATGTTTTCGATTTTTTTATATTTTAGACTTCTATTAATTCTCTAACATATAAGCTTTGGATGCAAGTGGGCAGGGCTGTGGAGTCGAGCCAAAACTACTCGACTCCGACTCCCGGAGTCGAATTTTAAAATCTTTCGACTCCGACTCCGGCAGTTAAATAACATAAATTTCTGAAATTATATTTCTACTAAGACGTGAGTTTATGTTATTGAAAATAAAATATAACTTTGTTAAAAAACACAAAAAGTAGGTATTCAATATCAGTAATTAATAAAATTTTATTATTTATTTATCGACGCTTGACTTGAAAGTTGCAACTAATATGTAAGATAATTCTTTGAACATGAAATCATGATAACATTTTCATCAATCATTGCCTCTGTTTTAATATACCACAATTTTTAGATATTATGTTCGCTTCAGGCAACCAGTTTATTCGTTAGTTATTATACCCTACACCACACTATGGTATAGGAGGTTATAAATTTGTCTTTTGGCAGATTTGTAAAAAATACTACAGCTAGACACACCTTAAAATATACCTTTCTACTCAGAATCACTAGCTATCCGTCTGTCCATCTTAAGTTGTTCGTTAAGTACAGGTCGAAATTTCACTACGATCCTGCTAAAATTTGGCAATAAGAACTCTTTTACACTAGGGAGGAAACCTATTGGAATTGGTGAAAATCGGTTCAGGTCGATATTGCCACCAGATATAAATGTTTCTTTAGATTTGGCCTTGTAAAGCTATGGAAGCTGTATTTCACATTCAATAATTTTTTTTAACTTAGTAGGGTGGAATTTATTTATCCAAGAACAAATTCTGTTTAGATTTATAAGGTAATTATCTCATATTTATATTTACAATACCTGAGCTTATTCTGCTCGAAGAAGCTGTTGTTCGGTATCATATAGTTGGCTTCGCTCGGCCTTTCTTTACTTGTCTTGCAAAAATACCTGTTTTGTTAGCTAAATATAATCAGAACTTTCCCGAAACTGGTTTACATTAAAACTCGATAGTTTGGTTAACATTATAGATATTTTTGGCCTACTTAAATATTAGGTTAAGAGCTTCGAATATTTTATCCTTCTTTTTTACCAAAATTGTTTTTTCAACATATGTTGAGTGCAATATATAACATAATTGGAACATTTCGTACAATACATCTCGGAGTCGACCATTTTTTTTTTTAATTTTTTGAAATTTATAAAAAATATTTCGCAAGCTACCCACTTTACTTGTGGCTTGAAGGCTTCGGAATAGATGTTCTACGCCAAAGAACAAAATAAAGGAGACAATTCAAGAAGTATTTTTTCCAAAACACCCACCACCCCCGCTGATCCCCTTATCCCTGATTATCTCCCTACAAAAATAACTATACATCAAAAGTTTTTGAAATCTACGGATTTTTTTAGTGATGTAAGATTCCTTGTTAAAAATCACTTTAGGTGCCCACAATACACGTTTACGCCAACTAAAGTAGTTTTTTAATATATCGTTTTTATTGGTTGTGCATAGAGTTTTTTTTTGGTCTTGAAATGTTCCTTTCAAAAACAAACAATAAATACGATATATTAAAAAAACGTTGATTAAAGTGGATTGTGGGCACCTATAGTGATTCTACAAAAACCTACAGAATTCATCGATTTCAGCTACTTTTGATATTTAGTTATTTTTGTAGGGAGATTATCAGGGGTAAGCGGATCAGCGGGGGTGGTGTATGTTTTGTAAGAAATACTTCCTGAAGAGTCTCGTTTACTTTGTTCTTTGGCATAGAACATCTATTCCGAAGCCTCCAAGCCACAAGCAATGTGGGTAGCAGAGAAATTTTTTTAAAAATGTAAAAAATTAATAAAAATATATAAATAATTGTAGGCCCACTTCCATCCAAATGGGTTTTCCAATAGGGATGATATTATTTTGAAGTGACGTTGCGGCCATTTGTACATAATATGTCATGATCTGTCATTTGTTTTTCATTGTATTCAGTAGCAAGAACAACGTTTACAAATTATTCAGTTTTATTATCAAAATAATATTTCTCCAATTGCAACTTTTCGTGCGCTAAGTCAATTTTTTTTTTAATCCAAAAAAACTCTTTCCAGTCGACCTACGACCTTGACACCCTCGTTAAGAGCTATCTTTTTGCCATTGACCGATTCCCGATCCGACGTACCGTTAAGGAGCTAGAACCAAAATAAGCTTTCCGTTCACATTTGAAAATTATGCTAAGTAAATTTTTTTTTTAAATCCAAAAAAAACACTTTCCAGTCGACCTTGACACCCATGAGCAATATTATAGCTCTCATTAAGAGCTATCTTTTTGCCATTGACCGATTGTGGCTACATACCACACAGCAAATGAAACAATTGAATTTTTGGCAATCCCACGGCAGCCGGTTCTTTGTACCGGATTGACCCGAAGCAGCAATTCTTCGGCCAGGGGCTGCCACCTCAGTACTATGTGTTTTATGTTCGTCCATTTTTTCGCCTTGGGAGAGGCACATCCCGGAGTGTCTGCTCCGAATTCTTCTGGTCCGTGCCGGGACCGAACAAAATCCCGGACCACAACAATATTTCTGCTCCGTCTGCGGGAACCTTATACGTGGCAACTCAACATCAGTAAGGTGTACCCGATGTATGGAGTGGTTGCATCTCAGGGGTTGCTCTGGCCTTAGGAACGCCGGGGAGTATCGCCGCATAGGGAGCTATGTCGGAGCCTGCTGTGCATCCATACCTCTCAGTGTGCCTCAAGAATCGCAGTCGTCAGTGTCGTCGGCTTCGTCGTCCCCGTCGTCTACGTCATCGACACCTTCGGTTTATAAGACACCGCCGCAATCTCCCCTACAGCAACATGCACAGCAATCAACACCACAACTAACACCACACATTGCTGTACCAACCCCCGAACATGCATCCTTCTTGCAATTTAATTGCAATGGTCTCCGCGGCAAAATCAACGAGATTGTAGATTTTATGAATCGGAATAACATCAAGGTCGCTGCGATCCAGGAAACAAAGCTGAGCGACACATGCAGCTTGCACAGTTGTCAGGGTTACAATGTGCTACGTAAGGATCGCACTAGAAGTGGAGGTGGGGGACTGGCTTTCCTATTACACCATTCTGTGCAATACAGACCTATCTCGCCTGAGCTTGACTCTAGAGACCCATACATTGAATGTATGGGGGTAGCAGTTAAGTCCGGGACTGCCGAGATAGAGCTGTACAACGTATATATACCGCCGATTGGTAGCTGTTCTCCGCGTTATTTGCCGGACATCAGTCCGTTACTGCAAGGCAATAATCGCGTGGTCCTAGGAGACTTTAATGCCCATCATGAGCTTTGGCATTCTCTCCTAGCTAATGACCATAGAGGCATAGCTTTGGCTGAGCAGATAGATGGCTCTACGTTCTGCACAGTGAATGAGGACGCCCCCACACGGATTATGGGTGATTGCAGCAGCTCGCCAGATATCACCATCGTGTCGCCTGGTCTGATAAATGACGTCACCTGGCAGCCCGTCATTTCATTGGGATCAGACCACCTCCCCATAATCCTCTCCATAGACAGACCAGCCGATTTTATTATCTCTGAACGCCGTACTTTCCTGAATCAAAGGAAAGGGGACTAGAACGGGTTCAGAGAATTCACCAACCGCAGCTTCAGTGAACTACCCATCCCCTCAGATGTTCGGGTAGCTGAGAAGAAATTCCGAGGCATCATCAACGCAGCAGCCGCTCGCTTTATCCCTGCTGGTCGAATACCCGAGATACGACCTAATTTCCCAGCAGATGCAGCGGGACTAGCAGACGTGCGTGATGAAATTCGTCGTTCTAATCCTGCTGATCCTAGAATCAGGGAACTGAATCTAGAAATCAGTAGGAAAGTCGACGAATATAAGCGGAATAAATGGCTAGATCAACTGAAGCAATGCAACTTAAGTTCCGGTATTAGTAAATTGTGGGCAACGGTTAAGTCACTCTCGAATCCAGGCAGGAAAGACGACCGGACGGCAGTCACATTTGGTGCCACCACTGTGACTGACCCGAAGAGGTGCGCGCGTTATTTTAACCGACAATTTATAGAGCACCCCGTGAGTGACAGAGCGAAAAGGAGAGTAATGCGTCGTATCCATGCTCTCCGAGCTGAAGAAGTACCACCACAGTTTACAGTTGGAGAAGTTGCAGATGTCATCCGTAGCGCTAAGTCATCCAAAGCGCTCGGCCCCGACGGAATTTCGATGCTGATGTTGAAGCAATTGGACATACCGGGAGTTGAGTACCTGACTAGGGTCCTCAATCTGTCGTTGGCCACTCTGATAATACCCGAAGCCTGGAAAATGGGTAGAGTGGTCCCGCTACTGAAACCGGGCAAAGATGCGAGCAAGGGAGAATCGTACAGGCCTATCTCCCTTCTCTCGCCAGTAGCAAAGACGCTTGAGGCGTTAATCCTCCCGAGCCTTATTGGACATTTTCCAATTGCTAATCATCAACACGGATTCCGAAAGCAGCATAGTACGACTACTGCTTTACACACCATATCCACGCATGTGAGCCGCGGTCTTAACCAGAACAAGCCCGGTGACAGGACCGTCCTCGTGGCGCTAGACCTATCGAAGGCCTTCGATACTGTCAGCCACGCCACGCTTTTTGAGGACATAGCCAACACGTCCCTCCCGAATAGTTTGAAACGTTGGACCGTCAATTACATGTGTGGACGCCAGTCGTATGTGGAATTCAGAAACAAGAAGTCCAAACCCCGTAGAGTGAAACAGGGAGTTCCCCAAGGTGGGGTGATATCTCCGGCACTGTTTAACCTCTACCTTTCTGCAATTCCACCCCCACCTGACGGCGTTGAAATCGTAGCATATGCTGATGACTGTACGATTCTGGCGTCGGGCCCTCTAATCGATGACATATGTGGAAGGCTGAACGTCTACCTCGCTGAGATTGCCAATTTCTTCGCTGCGAGGAACTTAAAAATATCCGCCACCAAATCATCGGCCACCCTTTTTACGGCATGGACAGCGCAAGTGAAGGAGCAACTCAATGTGATAGTCGATGGCACAAGAATTCCGACCACCAACTACCCTAAGGTTCTTGGTGTCACATTTGATAGCCTCTTCAGGTCTAACGCGCATGCCACAGCTATCTGCAATAAAATGAGAAGTAGGAACAAGGTCCTCAAGTCGCTAGCCGGCAGCACTTGGGGCACAGATAAAGAAACCTTGTTGACCTCTTACAAAGCGATAGGTCGGTCTGTGGTAAACTATGCAGCACCAGTGTGGTCACCGAATGTGAGCGAGACGCAGTGGAAGAATATACAGACCTGCCAAAATGCCGCCCTGAGAACTGCGACAGGGTGCCTCCTCATGTCTTCTGTGGACCACTTACATGAGGAGACGAAGATCATAACCGTGCGACGACACAATTTTTTGCTGTCGAAGCAGTATCTGCTTGGTTGCTACCGTCCCAGCCATCCCAATCACCATCTAGTGGATAGGCGCCCACCTCCCAGGCAGATCAGGAAAGACCTTCATGATCTAGAGCGCGAGGTCCAACGCTACAAGAGAGAACCTCTAGACCAAAGAGCTTTCAAGGCAGGTCTGGCTGACATACACTCTGACGCAGTCGCTGAAGCCGTGAATAACTACAGAGTCAATGTCGTACTAGGAGACCACCCTCCATCAGTGGCCTCAGAGGAAGAGGAATTACCACGACAGACAAGAGTACTTTTGGCCCAATTAAGATCTGGCTGGTGTAGCCGCCTCAATTCATACTGGGCAAGGATTGATGGCACCACGTCGAACATATGTCCCGCCTGTAACCAGGGACCACACGACACACTACACCTCTTTAACTGCCCTGCCAAACCTACTCAACTTGTTCCCAGGTCTCTTTGGACCCAACCAGTGGAAGCAGCCATCTTCCTCGGCCTGGAAACCAATACAGCAGAAACCACTATACAAGGCGAATGAAAAACAACTAATGGATAACAAACACATATACTGCTACAACAACAACAACAACAACAACATTGAATTTTTGCGAGAAAAGTTTGGAGATTCGATTATTTTAAGAAATTGTGATATTGAATGGCCTTCAAGAAGTTGTGATTTAACACCATTAGACTATTTCTTGTGGTGTGCTTCTATTTGAAGACATTGGTCTTTCGAAATAAACCAGACTCTCTTCAAGCTTTACAAGTCAATATTGAACGTGCCATTCATGACATACGACTTGATTTAGTGGAAAAAGTGCTCGAAAATTGGGTTCATCGAATTCGTCGTGGAGGCCATTTGAATGACGTTTTATTTAGAACTTAATTGTATCGATTGTACTTCACATTAAATAAAAAAACTTTTGAATTTCCTTAACAATAAGTGTGTTTTTTTCTTAAAGAAATCATATCACTCTTATTGGAAAACCCAGTATAAAAAATCGTAACAATTTAAAAGATGAAATTTAAGTGCAGGGTTTTCCAACAAGAGGTGTTATTTTGAATCACCCGGTATTTCGGTAGCTGTCACTTTTGAAGCTTTTATTCTTTGACATTTGACATTACTAAAAATGGAACGATACACGATTCAACAACGCATTGAAATTATTAAAATTCGAAAAATCATCTTGACTGATGAGTCCCATTTCCACCTCGGTGGCTACGTCAACAAGCCAAATTGTCGCATCTGGGGCTCGGAAAACCCAAGAGTTATTGTTGAGAAGCCTCTCCATCCTCAACGTGTGACTGTTTGGTGCGGTTTATGGTCCGGCGGGGTCATTGGACCTTACTTTTTCGAAAATGAGGTTGGATCAACAGTTACGGTGAATGGATTGCGCTATAGAGAGATGATTAATGATTTTTTATGGTCGGAGTTGGATGGTATTGATCTGGACAACGTTTACTTTCAACAAGACGGCGCTACGTGCCATACAAGCAACGACACCACCGAGATCTTGTGATTTAAGACCTTCTTCCTTTGGGGCCACGTGAAAGATAAGGTCTACGCCAACAGCCCAGCGTCGATTCAAGACCTCAAAGATAGAATTCGCGAGGACATAGGGCAGCCACTTTGCGATTTGGTTATGGAAAATTTCATGAAAAGGATATGGTCCTGTAAGCGTGGTCGTGGTGGCCATTTGGCTGATGTTGTTTTTCATTATTAACGGCATACCTTCCTCTTTATTATGAAATAAACATCCGATCGTATATCTCAAAAAATGGCATTTTTCTTCGAATACCAAAATATTACCTCTTGTAGGAAAACCCTTTAGTATAACTTAAAAATCGCACACAATCAAATTTTTAATATTTATACCCTACACAACATTGTGGTACAGGGTATTATAAGTTTGTTTCACGGCAGATGTTTGTAACACCTGAAAATACCACAGCTAGACCCACCTTAAAGTACAGGGTTGCCCATATTCGACGGACCCATCTGGCAACGCCATAACTTTTGACAGAGATGTCAGATCGCTTAATGACATACCGCGTTTGAAGCGTCAGTCCAAGCAGATTTTTACCATGGAACAATACACGCCACGCGAGCGCTCTGAAATAGTTGAAATTTACATTCAACAGAAGAAGTCAATTGTGAAAACTCAACGTGATTTTAAAATATTAAAAAATGTGAGAAGTGCGCCTTCTAAGAACTGAAAATGAAAATGAACTGAACAGCCACTGAAAATCCTCAGGAGATTCAAGAATTGCCTCTTCATGACGAAAAAGTCACAGTTTGGTGCGGCGTTAGTGCGAAAACGGTCATTGGGCCGTTTTTCTTCCAAAACGAAAATGGCCATGCTGTTACCATCAACCAGGAGCGTTTTCGCGACATGATGACCAATTTTGTGATGCCAATTATTCGTCGAAAGCGTATGAGGCAGTTCTGGTTTCAACAAGACGGCGCTCCACCGCACACAAGTCGCATAACAATCGATTTTCTGAAGAATTTGTTTCCGGGCCACCGCGTTCGCCCGATTTGACGCCGCCTGACTTCTTCTTGTGGGGATATTTGAAGTCAAAGGTTTACGTTAACAAGCCAAGGACCGTAGAAGAGCTCAAGGAAGAAATAGCCGCTATTCCGGCCGAAACGTTGGCGAAAACGATGGAAAATGCTGCAAAAAGGGCACAATACGCCATCAACGCCAGAGGCGGCCATTTGAGAGATATCATATTCAAAAATTGATGTAAACAAATCTACTTGGAACAAATTAAATGATTAAGATTGCCAACCGCAAAATTTTTATTTTTTTCTTTGATTTTTTTAAAAAAACATGGGTCCGTCGAATATGGGCAACCCTGTATACCGATCGACTCAGAATCACTAGCTGAGTCGATTTAACGATGTCCGTCTGTCCATGTAAAGTTGTTCGTCGACTACAGGTCGCAATTTCATCGTTCTGAAATTTTGCAGTTTAGAGTATTTCGCGGCTGTTAAGATCGCTATTGAATTTGGTTGAAATCGGTTCAGATTTAGATATAGCTCCCATATATATCTTTCGTCCGATTTGGCCCTTTAGTCCTATAGAAGCTGTATTTTACATCCAATCGCTTTGAAATTTAGAATGGTAGAGTTTCTTGATCCATGAACCAACAATGCCGAATTTGAAGAAAATCGGTTAAGATTTAGCTACAGCTCCCATATATATGTTTCGTCCGATTTGGCCCTTTAGTCCTATAGAAGCTGTATTTTACATCCGATCGTTTTGAAATTTAGAATGGTAGAGTTTCTTGATCCATGAACCATCATTGCCGAATTTGAAGAAAATCGGTTAAGATTTAGCTATAGCTCCCATATATATGTTTCGTCCGATTTTGCTCTTTAGTCCTGAAGAAGCTGTATTTTACATCTAATCATTTTGAAATATAGAATGGTAGAGTTTCTTGATCCATGAACCAACACTACCGAATTTGAAGAAAATCGGTTAAGATTTAGCTATAGCTCCCATCTATATGTTTCGTCCGATTTTGCTCTTTAGTCCTGAAGAAGCTGTATTTTACATCCAATCATTTTGAAATATAGAATGGTAGAGTTTCTTGATCCATGAACCAACACTACCGAATTTGAAGAAAATCGGTTAAGATTTAGCTATAGCTCCCATATACATGTTTCGTCCGATTTGGCCCTTTAGTCCTGTAGAAGCTGTATTTTACATCCAATCATTTTGAAATTTAGAATGGTAGAGTTTCTTGATCCTTTCTTTAGTCCTATAAAAGCTGTATTTTACATCCAATCGTTTTGAAATTTAGAATGGTAGAGTTTCTTGATTCATGAACCAACATTGCCGAATTTGAAGAAAATCGGTAAAGATTTAGCTATAGCTCCCTTATATATGTTTGGTTCTTTAGATCCAATCGTTTTTATACCCTACACCACACTGTGGTACAGGGTATTATTTAAGTATAAAATGTCCCAAAAATAAATTTATGTAAACAATTTATACATGAATTACAAAATTTATATATCAGAGTTATTCAATATTACGAGTGTGGTGTAGGGTATTATATAGTCGGCCCCGCCCGACTTTAGCCTTTCCTTACTGGTTTTTTTTTAATTTTTTTCTGAAAAGTGCCAAAAAATACCAACATTTCAAAAAAGATTTTTAAAATGATATCTTAACAATTATTTAAAAATATCGATAACTGTTGAAAGAGTTATCTCAAAAATCAAATCTCAAAAAATTCTACAAAGCGTTTCTTCAGGTGTACTAAAAAATATAAAAAATGAGGAAAAAATCAAAATAGATTTTTTTTTTTGAAACAGTCGAATTTTTGTGGAATTCCCCAAATATCTTTTGTACTTAAATTTCACAATTAACGTTTTCTTAATCTTAATTAGTACATAATGTACTTATTTTAAAAATTACGTACGCCTTGGGATCTAATCATTAATTTTATGAATTCCTAATTTGTTTAATGAATTTTTTTCTGTTTAAATTTACAAGATTCGGTATTGTCTTCTTTTTTGCCTGTTATTCATGAACATCCCAAAAATAATTATATTAATTTTCTTTCGAACTCCACCACTTATTATTTGTTCTAAATCATTTTTTAAAGTTTATTTAAAAAAAAATAACAAAACAAATATCAATTTTTCTCCGGACACTTCCAATGGGGACAACATTTGGGATATGGCTTGGTCAGATCAACGGCAACAAACTCACAATCTCTGGGCGAATAAGCATTGGGACAACTTTAAAAATTCCCCCGAGAAAAAAAAAGAGAAAAGTCATTACATTACAATTTGTAATTAAACAAAATTCCAAACTTACCCCTCAATTTCATATTCGTCATAGCGATTGCCCTGACAAACGACCTGACTGCATTTACCGGGTACAGTTTTAGCTTCGCCCTTTTTCAGCAGTAAACCAAACACTTCACAATCTGTGGAGATGATGAGGGGAGGGCGAGAAGAAAGGAAAAAAATCAATAACAAAAACGCGCCAATGAAAACATCAATAAATTAACACTGTTCGTTGTGTAAATAAACAAAACAAAAATATTGATTTTTTTTTTTCATTTTTTTACGACAATTTATGGAGTCTTTTGTTAAGTTTTATGACTCCCCCATAGCACTCATAGATGAGAAATGGGGGGGAGAATGGACATACCGGCATAACAGGTCGTTAAAAGGGATAAACAAATTAATAAAAACTTCACAGATTTCAGTGTTATAAACATTGTAAGTGAACCCTTCTCGTTGCCCCGAGGCTTGGCCTGTCCGTCCGCGAATCGGTGATTTATTTATGAACCGTAAGAAAGTCAATTTCCAACTAAGAACAATTTCAAATTTTAATTCATTTCTATTCTAATCTAATCAAGCCTGAGCAGGTACATAAGTATATTACGAGTACTACTTAATACACAGACATACATAAGTTTTGTGCCAAAGTTTCTTTCAATCGCTTTCGCTCATCTCGTAATGTCAAAACTCGAGCGGCTACAAAGCCACACATTAGCTGAAAACCGACAAGAAGAAGAACAAGACACCAAATACGACGTTGAAATGAATGATAACCTTTTATATAAAACATATTATATTATATGAACCAAAAAAATAATTGAATTCCCCGTAATTATAATTAAATACTAAATAAATGGGCTATTGCCTAGGCAGCAGAGAGAGAGAGAGAGAGAGGGAGAATGACATCTTTGCCGTCGTCGTTGTGGACTTCGACGATGACTATGACATTCGTCTGCGAATTCTGCTTCTTCTACAAGCATCATCATCATCATCATCAACATCTTAAACTGTCAATTGCAAAGATCACGGCTAGAGATAAGCTTTAGCTGAGACATCAACCTTTGCTCATGACAACCATCCATAATCATGATCACTCACTACTTTGTCACTGTTGTTGATTGTTTTTCACGTTTATGTTTTTTTTTAAATTTAATTAATTTTTTATTGTTATTTTTTTTTTCAATAAATTTTCTGACAAATCGTTTTCCGTTATCATCATTTATTCTCCGTTAATTAGTCTCAAATAACAAAGTATGTGTCGTGTTTTAATTTTCAGAAAATTAAACGAAAACAATAAAATAACAAAATTATAAATTTTGTTTTTACAAATCAATAAATTCCATTTGAATGTTATTAACAATCTCCAAAACTCGTTTTAGGTTTTTTGGGAGATTCACTGAGTAAAGCTTCGCTCAATGAAAGCTTTCGTTTGAAATGTTAATAATGCTTAGCTGCGGCAGCAAGGTTGGCTTTTAGCACGGTGACGTCTTAAAATCCCCCCAGAGAGAAGAGTTGCCAGACTTTAGCAGATGTAGGGTATTTTAATGTAGGATAAAACCATATTAAAACAATTTGTAATTAAAAATTTTCCAAATTAAAAATGGTAAACACTTAAACTTAAATAAGCGCCCCCAGGAACGAATGGGCCGTATACTCAAAAAAAAATTAAATTATTTTCCCAAACTTTAAATGAACACAACTCCTTCAATAACAGTCATTTTTTTAAGCAAACATTTGAAATTAGTTTTCAAAATTAATAATTTTGAAAACTAAGCAGTTTTCTTTGAAGAAGTAGGGCCCGACAATGCAGCGTGATGAAACTGCACACCACACTGTGACACGAAGTGGATGCAATTCCGTCTCATGGAGTATCTGTGGGTTGGAAGCACTCCATATTCGACATTATACCCTACACCACACTGTGGTACAGGGTATTATGACTTTGTGCATTTGTTTGTAACACCCAAAAGGAGAAGAGATAGACCCATTGTTTATTATACCGATCGACTTGTAATCACTTTCTGAGTCGATTTAGCTATGTCCGTCTGTCTGTCTGTCTGTCTGTAGACGTATTCTTGTAATCAAAGTACAGGTCGCAATTATGGTCCGATCTGAACGAAACTTTGCACATATCTTTTTTTAGACCCAAGGACGATCCCTATTGAATTTGGTTAAAATCGGTTCAGATTTACATATAGCTCCCATATATATGTTAGCACCGATTTGACATTCAAGCGCTGTAGAGACTGTATTTTATATCCAATCAGTACGAAATTCGGCAGAAAGAGGTTTCTTATTACAAGAAGGAATACTGCCAAATTCGGAGAAAATCGGTTCAGATTTAGATATAGCCCCCATATATATGTTACCCCCGTATGTTATGTTACTGTATTTTATATCCGATCACAGCGAAATTCGGCAGAAAGAGGTTTCTTATTACACGAAGGAATACTGGCAAATTTGGAGAAAATCGGTTCAGATTTAGATATAGCCCCCATATATATGTTAGCACCGATTTGACATTCAAGCGCTGTAGAGACTGTATTTTATATCCGATCAGTACGAAATTCGACAGAAAGAGGTTTCTATTTTACATGAATGAGTATTCAGGGAAAATCGATTCAGATTTATATATAAGCTCCATATATATGTTCCTCCTGATTTGTTTACAAAGCGCTATAGAAGTTGTACTTTACTTCCGATCATTACAAAATTCTCCAGAAAGATGTTTCTCAATTTAGGAACGAATATTGCTTAATTTAGCGATTATCGGTTCAGAATTAGATATATCCTCATATATATGTTCTTACCCATTTACCAATTATTCCAAATTATTATCGCAATAACCCTTATCGCATTGTTAGGGAGGTGTAGGGCATTATATAGTCGGCCCCGCCCGACTTTCTGCCTTTCCTTACTGGTTTTGTTTGTTTATGTTGCCGTTTAAATCAAAATGGGCCTCGTCAGACATGAAAAGACAGTTCAACATGTTTCCGTCCTCTTCCACCATTTGAAGCATCTTCTGGGAAAACTCCAAGCGAATCGGGAAGTCTGCTGAGTTCACTTTGTTGGCCATTTGAATTTTATATGGGAATAACTCCAAATCTTTGTGCATAATTGACTGCAATGACTGTCTGCTTATACCCATTTGGGCAGATAAGGTTCTTGTCGAAACTCTTGGATTGTTTTGTATGGCATCAGCTACAGCAGCGATTGTTTCCTCCGTCCGAACTGAAGGGTTTCGATGGTAAGGTCTTCTGTTGACTGTCCCATGCTCGGAAAAATTGTTAACAAGTCTCTTTATGGTCCATCTGCTCGGAGGATTGCCGCCAAACTTGCCCCTATACTCTCTTTGAACCGAAACGACGGACTTCAGTGCGTAATAGCGGCGGACAATCCAAATTCTTGTTTCAGTGTCCATATTTGTTAAATCTAAAAATCAATCTGCAAAATAAAAAAGAAATTAACCAGATTCATTAAATAGTAAAAAAGTTATTTAATTTTTTTTGGTGGCAGCTTTCATCAGCCATCCTGTAGCACAGTACAAAATTTTTCAGCTCATTGATTTGGGGCTCAATTCTGAAAATTGGACATCATTCGTTTAGTCAAGTTGGCTTAATTAATAATTTAATGGCCATACGATTTTTTTTGCTCAAGGTGGATTTAGCACTTTTTCTATAATTTTTTCTCGGTATACCGTATGGAATATCTCTTTTGTGTTTGAAGCAAAGTTGTAGATAATGAATAGGAGAAAAAAGAGGAAGTTTTGGGTTAGGGTGGCAGCCGTTTTTTTGCCAGCTCTCATAGACCTGTTTAGGTCCCATAGACCACGGGCAAAAATCCCCTCCCTCATCGAAACCAACCTGTTTGATATACAATTTTATCGACAGTACGAATATCGGTACCGGAAAGATCTCTTGGCCTGCCTAGAAAGGCCGGCCCCAGTATGTCCAGTCGTCGTTTACCCGAAGCGCGACAGTCACATAGCAAGTGGTCAATGCTCTCTATTTCTTCTTCATCTCCACAGCTTCTGCAGAAGTCATTGAAGTCAATACCTAATCTTTTGGTGTGTCCGCCGATCAGGCAATATCCCGTTAGAACTGATACTAACATAGACAACCTTTTCCTCTCTAGTGCGAGGAGATATTTTGACCTTCTTATCTTGGCAAGATTTGTCTAGCTACCCTACAGGTATCGATCATCTGCCATTGGACGGTCTGATCCCTTACCTAAGCCAAAGCTTGCATGTGGATAGTGACACACCAATATATGCAAATTATTCGAGAATTTGTCGTCTCTTTCTTAGCAAGATCATCGGCTTTGCAGTTCCCAGGGATATACCTACGCCCAGGTACCAATTTGAGGTATATGTTAAACTCCCCAGCCATCTCGTTAAGAGATCTGCTGCAGTCAAGGGCCGTTTGTGGATTTAATGATGTTGCTTCCAGAAAATTAATTGGAGCCTGGTTGTCTGAATAAATGACAACGTCGATATTGGTTACAATGTTGCGACTTCCCATATTCCCGGTATTTCGGCTTGATATACTCTGCAAGTATGCGGTAGTATGTGAGCTATATCAATTCTAAATTCTTTACAGTATACTCCGCAGCCTACCTTCTCATCAAGCTTTGAACTAAACTGGCAGTTCTCTGAACCTTCATTAATTGATTGGTGATGGATCGCTTATCAGTTGCCGTATAATAGTATTGCACGAACTACTGTTATACTCGTATCTGTGATTTTCTGGAATAACAGCACATCTCAAAAAATCAAAAGATCCGGGAGAGTCAAAATACTTTTTCTCTCGCAGTATATTTTATACTAAATGAGCATAGTTGAGTTTTGGAAAAGCAGCCAAAAAATTGGTCACACCTTGGAGTGTCATATATGGATCGATAGATAATGATTATCCCAATATATTTATGCCAAAATCCCAAAGTCGAAAATGTCTGACATTGGCAGGTATTCCAGTAAACCACAGATATATATCCAATGGACGATTTTAAAGACAGGCAGCAAAGTGCCCGTAAACCTATCCTACAGGAGTATAAGTCAAAGACCTTTCTTACACGTTAATAATTTTACAGATTTACAGATTAATAATTTTGGATTTTTTTAGTTATGCTAATTAAGGCATCAATTCCTAAAACGTCCTATTTACACAAGTTTTTAAATAATTAAATATTTTTAAATAAATTTTTTAAATAGTTATAATTTAACTCAAACAGCTTTTCAAACGACACATTTTGGTTTAAAAAACACATATCAACAAAAATTCCGATTATTTGCAAAAATAAAATCATAGAAGTGCTTCCTTGAAATCGAATACCTACCGCTGATTCATTAAACGAAAATTTACATACAAATGTCCAAAACAAAAAAATATTTCGAACCAGAATTTGTTGTCGTAAGCAAGTCAATTAATTAATACAAAAGTATAATCGTTCTCGACAAATGATTCAGAAGATGGACAACAAAAAACATTAAAAAAGTATTTTTTGTTATACTCCGGGATCTTTTTTGTGAACAATTATCTTCAAAATTTGACGTGAAGATTCGATTTCATTTGAAATTTGTCATTTGGTTTAATTTTTTTGTATTATCTATTTGCATTATGTGACTTTTTTATGTAGAATAAGAAAAAAATATAGAAATTCAAAATCTGGTTAAGATTCTTCTATACAATGATTCAATAATTGTGGGAGATGAGCGGCGTTATATGTTTAGAGTTACCACTTAATTGTTGGGTTGATTTGGAATGGGGAAATGTGTAGATTCTGGGGTAATTAGATGCAACTTCATTATATACCGAAGACAGTTCTTCTGCAGAATGTGATAATTTTCTTAAAAAAGCCCAGTGGGTCCAGTATATTTTTTTGTGTAAAAGGACCACTTGTTAAGAGTTATTTTTATAAAAAACACTGCCCCAGAGGCAATTTTCAACAAAAGTAGACCCGCGATACCTCTGCACTTTTTCTATAAAATAGACCCATGATACTTTTAACACTGATTTAGTAACTAGTTTTCTATACCACCGATTCAGTTTTTCACTTTTTCTATAAAAAATGCCACCGATTCAGTGATACTTTTCTATAAAAAGGCACTGATTCAGTGACACTTTTTCTATAAAAAAGGCACTGATTCAGTGACACTTTTTCTATAAGAAAAGGCCACTGATACAGTGACACTTTTTCTATAAGAAAAGGCCACTGATACAGTGACACTTTTTCTATGAGAAAAGGCCACTGATACAGTGACACTTTTTCTATAAAAAAGGCCACTGATTCAGTGACACTTTTTCTATAAAAAAAGGCCACTGATTCAGTGACACTTTTTCTATAAAAAAAGGCCACTGATTCAGTGACACTTTTCCTATAAAAAAAGGCCACTGATACAGTGACACTTTTTCTATAAGAAAAGGCCACTGATACAGTGACACTTTTTCTATAAGAAAAGGCCACTGATACAGTGACACTTTTTCTATAAGAAAAGGCCACTGATACAGTGACACTTTTTCTATAAGAAAAGACCACTGATTCAGTGACACTTTTTCTATAAAAAAAAAGTGTCACTGAATCACTGATTTCCGTAAAATCTAGTTTATGGCTGCTATTAAAATGTTACAGACCCAGTGGCACATCTCTGAAAGAAAGGCCACAGACCCAGTGGCACATTTCTGAAAAAAAGTCCACAGATTCAGTGACACTTTTTCTATAAAAACAGGCCACTGATTCAGTGACACTTTTTCTATAAAAACAGGCCACTGATTCAGTGACACTTTTTCTATAAAAAAAGGCCACTGATTCAGTGACACTTTTACTATAAAAAAAGGCCACTGATTCAGTGACACTTTTTCTATAAAAAAGGCCACTGATTCAGTGACACTTTTTCTATATAAAAAAGGCCACTGATTCAGTGACACTTTTTCTATATAAAAAAGGCCACTGATTCAGTGACACTTTTTGTATAAAAAAAGGCCAATGATTCAGTGGCACTTTTTCTATAAAAAAGGCCAGTGACACTTTTTCTATAAAAAAGGCCAGTGACACTTTTTCTATAAAAAAGGCCACTGATTCAGTGACACTTTTTCTATAAAAAAAGGTCCTGATTCAGTGACACTTTTTCTATAAAAACAGGCCACTGATTCAGTGACACTTTTTCTATAAAAACAGGCCACTGATTCAGTGACACTTTTTCTATAAAAAAAAGGCCACTGATTCAGTGACACTTTTACTATAAAAAAAGGCCACTGATTCAGTGACACTTTTTCTATAAAAAAGGCCACTGATTCAGTGACACTTTTTCTATAAAAAAAAGGTACTGATTCAGTGACACTTTTTTACAAAAAAAGGCCGCTAATTCAGAGATAATAAGTATAGGACCACAGATCCAATATAACTTTTTGCAGTGGTTCTTTTTCTATAAAAAACTCTACTGATTCGAAGGAACTTTCATTATCAAAAAAGAGAAGGCTGATAAGCAATGATGAAGGGTATTTTATTCACCATCATTCTCGCAGATTTTTACCCAATTTCTTCCATATCTGATTTTAGAAGATCGTCATCAGTAACAGTTATTTTTGAAAGAATTGTCAAACTCTTTTACAAGCAGATTTGGTTTTGTTTATATCTGACATGTAGTTGATCACAAGTCTTAGCCATCCGATTCAGGGAATTTTTATTGAAGTCTGTGCCCATGATGCCAACCTGCATCTCAGCATTGTGCTTCTTAAAGTTCGACTTGTATATGGTGCCTTTATTGACTTTACTGAATAAATATGTACTCGTATTACAGTCAGTAATTTAAAGGGAACGAAATTTGGACGTTTAGTCACTGCAAACTCTTCTGCTACAGAACGTTGACCTGGTCTCTTTTTAAATGTGACTGATTGTAGGTCGATTCTTCGGTATTTTTCGGAAGAATTTCCATGTATACCCATTACCTTCTACCGGTTAGACTGGCAGATGATATCATTGCTGACATTATTGACTCTGGCAGCCACCTCATTAAATTACCTGGGTCACGATTGCTGTGTAGGTTTACTGGGCAGAACTCTACAGAACTTTGCAGCTTCGTGGGGGGGGTGTTGTTTAATTATACCCTAGCGGGTATACGAAAATTTGAATTCATTGACATTAACTGGAAGATGGTGCCATCGCCGATATTAGGTCCAACAAGTGACACTATGAGCGCATCTTTGATCACCTCTCAGAAGGGCCTGGTTCACGATTGCTGTGTCGGCTGAAAGTGGATTCCAGTTGAGCAGATGCACGAAATGCGCAACCTAGAAAGGCATTTGTTCCTTCATGTCGACCTCAGGAGCCTTAAAATTTATAAGCAGAACACCTCTCTGAAGGGTCTATGTCGCAGGACTTTTTTTCTTTGCTACAGAAATTTTGCAATTGCGCACAGATCTCTTTAAAGATGACTTCCAGTTGAGCAGTTATACGAGTTGCGGTACAGTATACACCTTTGAGTTTATTAGCTTCTTCCGTATAGAAGGAGGGAGGCATTGCCGCAGGAACTTGGTGTGTACCGGTGACCGGTGGAGTCTTTTGGATGAAGATTCTGGAAGGTCACTGTTTGGCTAGGTCGATTTAACCAGAGCCGCTTTTGTATTGACCTATAAAGTTTGCTGTTCAAGGGGGTTTTTTGTCTATCAGGATATTGGGAAAAGTTGAGGGACAAGGAATTGTTGATAAAACACCGGTAGACTCCAGCCTGAAGACCGAAAAGCTCTAATAGCCTTCAAATTTTACCAATATGGTTTTTGCTTAGACTGCAGGCAGAACGTCTCGAGGTGCAGACCCTCAACGTTTTTTTGCGCTTGGGCTTCATATTCCATATACATGTCAGCATATTCCATGGATGTCGGTGTTTACCAGTGGAGTCCTTGGAAGTAGCTAAGTTGGAACTATCTTGGCAGTGCCCTTTTTGAGATTGATGTTCAATGGACTTAATGTCCATTAGTAGCTAAGTTGGAACTGTCTTGGCAGTGCCCTTTTTGAGATTGATGTTTAATGGACTTAATGTCCATTAGTATCTTGGCCGGGTTTTTTGATGAAACATCGGTAGAGTTCAAGCGATTCTACAGCATAGATTTCTGGTAGCTTTTACGTTTTTACCAGGTTGATGGATTTTGGCCTAACTGCACTCTCATGTCGCCCGCTAAGCCGTGTAGCCTGCATTTTGTATCCATCTTTTCATTTTATATCTATACTTTCTATAGAAGTAAGAGGCAGATTTTTCTCCGATAGGTCCTCCACAGGCATTTCATTGCATCGGGCTCTAATTTTACGGGCGGAATGTCTCGAGGTACAGACCCCGTATGCGCTTGGGCTTATTCTGTGAAAGACGGCGGAGGATAATCCGCAGGAACTCCGTTTTTACCGGTTGAGTCTTTGGATATATGTCCCGCACGGCCGCAGGGAAATTATGGGCTTAGTCAGCTTAGCTGATATTGCCTTGCCAGTGTTCTTTGAAAACGGATGTTCAATTGGCCTAACGTCTATCAGAATCTCGGCAGAAGTTCAAGGTCCGGGTTTTTTGATGGAAGACTGGAATACTTACATGTACTTCTCCAGTCTTTAGGTCGGAGAGTTTTTGGTTTGTCTGCACTCACCAAGCCCTGTAGTCGGGAATTTGGTGAAAAGATCTCGACAATTTTTGGTCAATTATAACCACTGCCCTATTGGAGGAAGATACATTTTCTTCCCATAATAGGTGTCCACAGGCTCTCGGGCTCTTATCTTACAGGCAGAACGTCGTTAAGTGCAGACACCGTACGATTTTTTGAGTTTGGCCTGCTTGTCATCATATTCCGTGGAATATATATTTATTCCCGTTGGTCCAATGTGGAAGGCATATTCGCTGGAACTCGGCTTTTATCGATGGAATCTTTGGATGTATGGGCCGCAGGAGAACAGTTTGGCTTAGTCAGCTTAGTTGGAGCTGCCTTGGCGGTGCCCTTTGAAGTGCGATTTTCAATGGGCCTAATGTCCATCAGGATCTTGGCAGATGTTGAGGGTCCGGGGTTTTTTATGGAAAATGGTAGAAGTGTTTCCGTCTGGACCTTTTTTATTTTCAGACATTATGAGTAATATGGATTATTTTTATACCAGCAGCCATATTATATGTATGTCTAGTAAATTTTCTATAATAAGGTTATTATTTGACACTTTGGCAAGAGTATGATATGGTCAAATCGCTATCATTTCATACCATAGCCAATATTTACAATATTTAGATAGACCACCTCAAAATAAAAACAAAAATACGGGGCATGGTTTCGAAATATCACTTAGAGTCGAGTTATTGGACGTTAAAGTTTGAAACAAAAATTTCTAAAAAATAAAATAAAATTTTTCGAAAATAAAATTATCGAATAATCGAAAATTAAAATTGAAAAATCGTTTTTTGACTTTTTTTTTTATTTTGAGCTCATTTAAATGGAAAAAAAATAAAAAAAAGCGGTCCAACCTAAATCTGCGGGGCCGTGGGGTTACAGATTTTCTCTAGTATGTCTGATAATTATTGAAGTTGTCGACAACTAAGCTATCGATAACTAAAAAAGTTATCTTTTTAGAAGTTTTTTTTGTTAATGATCGATTTAATCGTTTTATCGTTTTTTTTCGAATTTATATTTTAAACTTTATCATCGGATCATTTGCTAACCAAGCGAGATATCGATAATTTATGAATTTATCTTCTTAGTTTGAGCTGATCTATCCAAATATGTACTCAGATCGAGGCCTTAGATACCATACTATCCCGCTTTGGCGAAATTCATAAATCCCCTTGTGGATTCAAATCATTGCCCACACTGTGGCAATACTTGCCACTCCGTCACTTGCGTCTATGACTGCTAATAAGCTTTCGAAAGAAACAATCAAAAAACAACAGCAACAACAAACAAATTGTTGTAAAACAAGTATTTTGAAAGAAACTGAATTGATATTTAAGCTTGTTCAAAACGCTACGCGGTGTTCAACAAATACATAGCTTCACAAAACAGCCAAAAACCAATTAGTTTTTCAAAGACCAGCAAATCAAACGGATTACAAAGCTAAAATCGCCATCGTCGTCGTCGCGTTCCATAACATCCAGTGAAATAGAAGTGAAATAATAAAAACAAAACAAAGAAGCAATATGAAACTCTACGTAAGTTTTGGATTTCTGTGTTTCGACAACGGCAAGAAGAACAGCCCTGAATTCGATATCGAATTTCTTCATCGCCCACAACGAACGTATCGTCTTCATTTGTCTTCTATTTTTCTAGATCTTCCTCAGTGTCTGCATTGCCGTTGCCTTGGCGGATGTGTCTCACATTGTGGGCCATCACACAACCCCCCAGCCAGCCGGTCCACCTAGCCCCTATGTGTTCAGTTATCAAGCAGGTCGTGCACCCGGACATGTTGATCGTCAGCACACCGAAGTCTCCGACGGTTCTGGAGTGATTCGTGGTGCCTTCTCCTATGTTGATCCCAAGAATGAGGTACGCACAGTGCAATACGTGGCCGATGAAAATGGTTTCCATCCACAATTGAGCCATCAATTGGAAGACAGTGAAGCAGTTAAGGCTGCCAAGCAGAAGCACTATCAATTGTACAACCGCATTGCCCAAGAGCATGCCAGTGGAGTGCAACATCCCGAGGTATGTAAATATGTATTCGATTAGATAGCTTAAATGTCAAGGGAAGTAACTACCAAAAACATGGGTTTGGCATAGGCTGTGAATCTCCCACAACGCAAAAACTTACAAAACAATTACAATAGCAAACATTTGCAATTTAAACAATTTGTTATGCTTAAATGCATTCCGAACTAACCACACCTATTTATTTGGACAAAATTCCCAAGGACGTTAGTTCAATTCAGTGTGTGTGCATAAACTTTCAAAGTTACGGGTTTTTCCGGCCAGAAACAAACAGAATGTCCAATGATTGGCCTAGTTCAGTTCAGTTCAATTAATACGATCAGTGAACTAAACTAATGCACCAATCATTCCCGACAAAGTTAATGCATAACGGAAAAAGCTTTCGATCGAAGCTTAAGCTCTCATTGATATGGGTTCACAATGCAATGTAAACTAAACAAACACTTCACTATTCATTCCCGACAAATATACCAAAGACAAATTGTTTTAAAGCTAATACATAACGGAAAAAAGCTTTTCTCCTAGTATACGAAAAAAGCTTAAGCTTTTATTAAGAGAGAATCACAATAAACATTTGCTTTTGTTTTTATTTGCTTCACAGATTCCTCTTACCGGTCCCAATCAAAGTGAAGCAGTGATCCGTGCCACCAACAAACATTTGAATGCCTTCCAACGCATTGCTGCCGAACATGCCGCAATTGGCGCCCAACAGGAGGCCGAACGTCAGCAATTGGCCGCCCATGGCTATTCCGATGACGAGGACAATAATGGTCAATATCACCCCGAGCATTATTAAATGTTTTTAGACTTACGATCTAAGATGTAAATCCTAACATTATTTTGTTAATTAAATTATGTATTGTTGAAGTCAAATGCGAAAAGTGAACAAAAAATAAACCAAAAAGTTACTCCAGATGTAGTCAAATATTTATAAAATAAAATATGGTGTTTTAATCTTAGGAAAAATACTAAAAATTATATAAAATACAAACAAAATAAATAAAGCAAATAAGCATAAATAATTAATTTATTAAATAAAATAAATAAAAAATAATATAAAAAAATATAATAAATAATAAATAAAATAAATAAAATAAATAAAATAAATAAAATAAATAAAATAAATAAAATAAATAAAATAAATAAAATAAATAAAATAAATAAAATAAATAAAATAAATAAAATAAATAAAATAAATAAAATAAATAAAATAAATAAAATAAATAAAATAAATAAAATAAATAAAATAAATAAAATAAATAAAATAAATAAAATAAATAAAATAAATAAAATAAATAAAATAAATAAAATAAATAAAATAAATAAAATAAATAAAATAAATAAAATAAATAAAATAAATAAAATAAATAAAATAAATAAAATAAATAAAATAAATAAAATAAATAAAATAAATAAAATAAATAAAATAAATAAAATAAATAAAATAAATAAAATAAATAAAATAAATAAAATAAATAAAATAAATAAAATAAATAAAATAAATAAAATAAATAAAATAAATAAAATAAATAAAATAAATAAAATAAATAAAATAAATAAAATAAATAAAATAAATAAAATAAATAAAATAAATAAAATAAATAAAATAAATAAAATAAATAAAATAAATAAAATAAATAAAATAAATAAAATAAATAAAATAAATAAAATAAATAAAATAAATAAAATAAATAAAATAAAGAAAATAAAGAAAATAAATAAAATAAATAAAATAAATAAAATAAATAAAATAAATAAAATAAATAAAATAAATAAAATAAATAAAATAAATAAAATAAATAAAATAAATAAAATAAATAAAATAAATAAAATAAATAAAATAAATAAAATAAATAAAATAAATAAAATAAATAAAATAAATAAAATAAATAAAATAAATAAAATAAATAAAATAAATAAAATAAATAAAATAAATAAAATAAATAAAATAAATAAAATAAATAAAATAAATAAAATAAATAAAATAAATAAAATAAATAAAATAAATAAAATAAATAAAATAAATAAAATAAATAAAATAAATAAAATAAATAAAATAAATAAAATAAATAAAATAAATAAAATAAATAAAATAAATAAAATAAATAAAATAAATAAAATAAATAAAATAAATAAAATAAATAAAATAAATAAAATAAATAAAATAAATAAAATAAATAAAATAAATAAAATAAATAAAATAAATAAAATAAATAAAATAAATAAAATAAATAAAATAAATAAAATAAATAAAATAAATAAAATAAATAAAATAAATAAAATAAATAAAATAAATAAAATAAATAAAATAAATAAAATAAATAAAATAAATAAAATAAATAAAATAAATAAAATAAATAAAATAAATAAAATAAATAAAATAAATAAAATAAATAAAATAAATAAAATAAAGAAAATAAATAAAATAAAGAAAATAAAGAAAATAAAGAAAATAAAGAAAATAAAGAAAATAAAGAAAATAAAGAAAATAAAGAAAATAAATAAAATAAATAAAATAAATAAAGAAAAAAATAGAACTTGTGCATTCTTTATCAAACTAAAAAATACATTTCTTTGTTTCCTGTGAAAATTTTCAAATGCAAATCTTAAATATTTTATTTCTATTCTATTTTTTGCATTTCTCTCGTGTTCGAGAGCGTTCGAGAGCCAAAAAAACGTGTAAAAATTGATGTGACAGTTTCGTTGTCGTCTATTTGGAATTTGTTCAATATCTCTGCGCTTTTCTATTTATGTTTCAATGCGTTCATTCACTATTCATTCGATTGCGAAGTTGGTTTTTCTTCAAGAGGAGTTGTTGCATGAAATTACAAAAATACACGAAGAGTTTTTCGGATTCTAATATGAATACTCTACTTGGGGAAATTGGGTGATAAAAATACGGTAAGCTTTGGCACTTTGAAGATATGCATTAGTTCAATGGATTAACTATTCTTCTCTATCACATTAAATTTATCAAACATTTTCCCGCAAAGTTTTCTGTGAAATCAAAAAGGTTAGATACCTAAGCGATGAATTTAAAGCGTAAATCTCTGAAATTCTCTGAGAATAAAATTTAGAAGGCCTTTGGGCGAATATTTTTCTAAAATGAAGCAAAAATCTAACCTTTTCTTTGTCCTTAAAAATTACGGTCAATTATAATATGTCCAAAAGTTAAACAAATTTTGGAAATTTGTAGATGTTGTCTTCAACAAAAATGGTTCTCGTAAAAAATTGCTGTATGTCCACTTTCACACTTTTTATGAAAATTCAATAGATTTTTCGTTATTAAACAATTTTGTTCTTAAATCCTTTCGAATACGGCCGCAATTTGTTCTTATTGGTTTTTGTCTTGGCTTTTTGGAAGTGGTTGTGGTGTTAGCTTCTATAGAAATTAGCAAAATTAAGAATAAATCTTTGATATCATTAAAACGGTTAATTTTTCCCAAAAATGTTGAAAGGTAACCTCTAGCAGTTCTGTATGAGGAATATTGTTGTCACAGATACCATCTGCAAATTTTCATGATTTCTATTACTTTTAATATTGAATATATAGATGTTAATGGTAAAGGTAGAACGAGTATCCCCTTTTGGTATCCATGACAAGTATAAAGTGTTATATAGTCGTTTTAACCCCAAATAGTATCCAAAATTCCCCTCTATATTGTTGCCATGTCTTTTGTTGTTATGTTACTTTGGCATTACTGTTGCTGCATCCATCAGGCTTGAAAAGCAGCAACATTATTACTGTTCCCATCGTTCTGTATATGTTGCTGAAGGATTCCGGAATGCAGTAGCATTCACATGTAAAGACGGACAGACATACGGACGGACGGACGGACTTTCGTTCATCGAAATATACATATATGTATACATAAATACATACAATATATACGAGTATGTAAGCCCCGTCGCCATTTTGCTGTCATCGATGTTATTGCAATATTCCCGGAATACTTTAGAGCTAAATCCTCCATATGACACAACGATAATGCATCATCAATATTTGTGACAACAACAGCAACAAGAAAAACAACGAGCGAAAAAAATGTGAACAGCAGATGTGCAATTGTGACAGGATTGCGAGTTACAACAATTGCTGTGAAACTTTTTGTAACAACACCAACAAAAGTTAAAACAACAACAACATTGAAAACATTATGAAATTGCGACCTATTCAGTGATTGTGAAAAATTGTTGCCAACGAAGCGATGGGTTTGGTTTGGTTCACCACCCAAACACACACAGCCAAGCACCGTGGAAGGAAACCAAAAAGAATTAAGTCAAATGAGCAAAAAATTTTAATTGATTTCAAATAAGTCATTTTTACGATGGGTGCAATTTCTACTCGCCGAAATAAATCATTTGTGTTGTAAATACAAAGTAATGTTGACGAAATTTTTTTGCAATTACAATTACGACGAAATTTGCTAAAAACTTCATTTTCCTAAAAAAAATATGAAAACTTAATTTCCCTAAAAAATTTAAAAATTAAATCTCCCTAAAAAATGGATTTTGCAAGAAAAAGACAAATTTAATGAAATTTTTTGGCAAAATGCAATTTCGTCGAAATGTTGTGGAAAAATGTATTTTTAATGACATTTTCTACAAAACATAATTTAGGCGAAATTTACTAAGAAAATACAATGTTGCCGAATTCTTCTTTCTATTACAAAGTAATATTGCCGAAATTTTCTGGCAATTGCGACGAAATTTGCTAAAAAAAACTTAATTTTCCTAAAAAATATAAAAATTTAATTTTTCTAAAAAACTGAATTTTCCTAAAAAAAAGGTTGCTGAATTTTTTTTCTACTACAAAGTAATATTGACGAAATTTTCTTGCAATTACGACGAAATTTGCTAAAAAAAATATAAAAATTTAATTTTTCTAAAAAAATATAAAAATTTTCCTTAAAAATTTATTTATTAAACTGCATTAACTAAAAAAATATAAAAATTAAATATTAAAATATAAAAATTTATTTTCCCTAAAAAATCAATTTTGCAAGAAAGGGACAAATTTAATGAAATTTGTTGGCAAAATGCAAATTCCTCGAAATGTGAAAAAATATAAAATTTGAATTTCCCTAAAAATATATAAAAATTTATAAAAAATGAATAAAAACTGCATTTTCCTTAAAAAATATAAAAATTTAATTTTCCTAAAAAAAATTTGCTAATAAAAAATTAATTTTCCTAAAAAATATAAAAATTGAATTCCCTTAAAAAAATATACAAATTTTCCTATAAAAGTTATAAAAGATACATTTTGCAAAAAAATACAAAACTTAAATTAGCTAAATAACTTAATTTTCCTAAAAAATATAAAAAATTTATAAAAACTGAATTTTCCTAAAAAATATAAAAATTGAATTTTTCTAAAAAAACTGAATTTTCCTAAAAAAAAATATAAAAATTGAATTTTCCTAAAAAAATATAAAAATTTAATTTCCCTAAAAAATCAATTTTGCAAGAAAAATACAAATTTAATGAAATTTGTTGCAAAATACAAATTCTTCCAAATGTTGTGGAAAAATGCATTTTTGACGATATTTTATAAAAAAATATAATTCAGACCAAATTTGCTAAGAAAAAGCAATGTTGCTGAATTTTTTTTTCTAGTACAAAGTAATATTGACGAAATTTTCTTGCAATTGCAATTACGACGAAATTTGCTAAATAACTTCATTTTCCTAAAAAATATAAAAATTGAATTTCCCTAAAAAAAATATAAACATTTTTCTAAAAAAATTATATAAACTGCATTTTCTTAAAAAAATACAAAAATTGAATTTTCCTAAAAAAAATATAAAAATTAATTTTCCCTAAAAAATCAATTTTGCAAAAAAAAGACAAATTTAATGAAATTTGTTGGCAAAAATTGAATTTTCCTAAAAAAAATATAAAAATTAATTTTCCCTAAAAAATCAATTTTGCAAGAAAGGGACAAATTTAATGAAATTTGTTGGCAAAATGCAAATTCCTCGTCCTTCCAATTACTACGAAATTTGCTAAAAAACTTCATTTTCCTAAAAATATATAAAAATTTAATTTCCCTAAAAAATTTATAAAAACTGCATTTTCCTAAAAAAATATAAAAATTGTATTATCCTAAAAATATATAAAAATAAAATTTCCCTAAAAATCGATTTTGCAAGAAAAAGAAAAATTTGATGAAATTTGTTGGCAAAATGCAAATTCCTCGAAATGTTATGGAAAAATGAATTTTTGATGATATTTTTTAGAAAATATAATTCAGACGAAATTTGCTAAGAACATGTAATGTTGCTGAATTTTTTGTTTCTAGAACAAAGTAATATTGACGAAAATTTCTTGCAATTGCAATTATGACGAAACTTGCTAAGAAACTTCATTTTCTTAAAAAAATATAAAAATGGAATTTTCCTAAAAAAATATAAAAATTTTCCTAAAAACTTTATAAAAACTGCGTTTTCCTAAAAAAAATATAAAAAATTAATTTTCTTAAAAAAATATAAAAATTAAATTTCGCTAAATAATCAATTTTGCAAGAAAAAGAAATGTTTTGGAAAAATGCATTTTTGACGATATTTTCTAGAAAATACAATTCAGACGAAATTTGCTAAGAAAATGCAATGTTGCTGAATTTTTTTCTGGAACAAAGTAATATTGACAAAATTTCTTGCAATTGCAATTACGGCGAAATTTGCTAAAAAAATTTAATTTTCTAAAAAACATAAAAATTTAATTTCCCTAAAAAAATATAAAAATTTTCCTAAAAAATTATAAAAACTGCATTTACCTAAAAAAATATAAAAATTAAATTTTCCTAAAAAAAAATATAAAAATTAATTTTCCCTAAAAAATCAATTTTGCAAGAAAAAGACAAATTTAATTTTTTAAAAAAAAATCAATTTTAAACTAATTTTTTGACAGTATATTTATATACAATTTCGACTATATTTGAAAGGAAAATGAAATGGAATTTTCTATCTGAGTGCAATTTCCGAGAAATTGTCTAGAAAAATGTAGCATCGGTAAAATGTTCATTGAAAATGCAATTTCGACAACTTTTTATTAAAATAATGCAATTTAAATAAATGAAAAACGAAATTTACATAAATGAAATACGCAATTTAAGTAAATTTTCTAGGAAAACGAAATTTTGGTGAAAATTCTAGACATTTTTATGACAATTTTTTTTAAATTAAATTTTATAGAGAAATGCAATTGTGTCAATGTTTTCAATAATTTTTTTTTAGGAAAATGCAATTTCAATTAAATTTTTTAGAAAAAAGAAATGTTGATGTTCGAAATGTTCTAGTAATTTTTATGAAATTTTATAGAAAAATGCAATTTTGATGAAATTTTATAAACAAATGCAATTTTGATGAATTTGAATAGAAAAATGCAATTATGTCAAAGTTTTACTTTTTAATTTTTTTTAACTGTTACTGTGTGAACTGAAACGAAACCAATTATTTTAAATTATTATCGCAATGTTCCCTTAAGCATTTTTAGGGAGGTGTAGGGTATTATATAGTCGGCACCGCCCGAGTTTCTGTCTTTCCTTACTGTTACATTTTTCGACGGAATTAAAAAAAAAACAATTTCGACGAAATTTTCTAGTAAAATATAATGTTGGCCAAAATCTTTGTCGCAATTACGACGAAATTTGTTTAAGAAAATCGGTTTTCTAGGAAAATGCAATATTATGAAATATTCCAAAAAATTCAATTTAATAAAAATTTCTTCAAAAACGCAATTTAAATTTTCTGGTGAAATGCAATTTTAATTATGTTTTCTAAAAATGCTAAATTTTGATAACAATTTCTAGTAAAATTTAATTTTGAAGAACATTTCTAGTAAGATTTAATTTTGATGAAATATTGTAGAAAAATTAAAATTTTTATAAAATGCAATTGTGTCAAAGTTTTCAATAAAATTTCAAAAAAATTGCCATAAAAATTCAATTTTAACGAATTTTTCTATAAAAATCCGAAAAAAATGATATTTCAACGAAAATTTCCACAAAAAATCTATTACGTCGAAATTGTGTCTCTATTTTTGCACTCTAATATATTTTTATTATAAGAATTCTGACCCCATAATTTTTAATATTAACTTATGAATATTAGTTTTGCCTAAAAAGTTTATAAAAAAAATAAAATTTACTAGAAAAATGCAATTTCTATAAAATTGTCTAAACAATTCAATTTTCCTTTCCGGAAAAATAATAATTTCGACGTTGTTTTCTAGAAAAATGCAATTTGGACGAAATTGAATCTCTATTTTTGCTATTCACTCTAATGTATTTTTCTTATAAGAAATTGGGAAATTTTAGTAAAAAAAAAACTCAACTTTGACGAACGAAACTTTTTGGTAGATTTTCTAGATGTTGACGAAGTTTTTAAACTTTTTTTAAATTTGGGTAATATTCTTTTATACCTGTATTGTTATCGAGCTCGATGTCGACTTTCATTTAACAATTTCTTCCTTTTTTAAAATAATATTCACAGGTTAGTAATAAAAATGTTTACCCAATATTTTATGCGCCTTTTAACCATTATTTTATTTCTATAAAAATTCAATTTTGATAAAATTTGCTAGGGAAATGCAAATTCGATGAATCTTGCTAGATAAAGGTAAGTTTAAAAAACTTTTCTGGAAAATACAATTTCAACGATATTTTCTAGAAAAATTCAATTTTGACGAAATTATCAGATAAAATATAATCCGACGAAATTTGCTATGAAAATTAAATTTTTTATGTTTTGGATGAAGTTAGAGAAAAGAGAAACTTTGTACATTTTTTTTTTTGAAACAAGCAACTTCGTTTTATTTTTAAAAAATTAAATTTTGACGAAATTAAAAAAATGCAATTTCGACCAAATTTTCGACTAAAACATATTTCCGGCGAAATTTGTATGATTTTTTATATTTTCGAGAAAAGTGAAATTGTGAATAAATTTTTTTAGGAAAATGCAATTTTGATGATATTTTCTCGATGAAATTTGGAAATGCCAAAAAATCTTGGAAAATGCTATTTTGCTGAAATTTCCTAAAAAATTTAAATTTCGTCGAAATTTAAAAAAAAAAATAAAAAAAATTTCTAACAAAATGTAATTTGAGGAAATTTTTTGCAATCGCAATTACGACGAAATTTTCTAAAAAAAAATAGATTTTTTCTAATAAAATGGAATTTGAGGACATTTTCTTGCATTCGCAATTACGACGAAATTTTTTAAAAAAACAAATTTGCTAGAAAAATACAGTTTTAATAAAATTTTGTAGAAAACGCAATTCCTCAAAAAATTGGATTTTAATAACATTTGATGACAAATTTTAGCAAAATTAAATTTTAATGAAATTTTTGAGCAAAATAAAAAGTTTTTGTGAAAATTTAAAGAGAAAAGCAATTTTGATGAATTTATGTAGAAAAATGCAATTGTGTTAAAAATTTTAATGAAGTTTGCCATAAAAATACAATTTATACAAAGTTTTCCAGAAAAATACAGTTTTTAGGAAATTTTCTATAAAAATGCAATTTAAATAGAATTGCCGAAAAAAAATTAATTCAAAA
This sequence comes from Eudasyphora cyanicolor, assembly GCA_963930755.1. Lineage (NCBI taxonomy): Eukaryota > Metazoa > Arthropoda > Insecta > Diptera > Muscidae > Eudasyphora > Eudasyphora cyanicolor. Next base: position 24,372,371 of record OZ005738.1, read on the forward strand.
AAATTTAGAAAAATTAAATTTTGATGAAATTGTTATCTCTATTTCATGCAATACAGTCTAATGAATTTTTCTTAAAAGAAATTATTTAACTCGCCCCGATAAGAGTATTCGATAATAATGTTAAATTTTGTATTATTTTTCAATTTATTTTTCTTTTATATTTAGATTTTTAAAAATTTTTCATTTTAATTTTCTTATTAACGATTTTAAAGCGATTAATTGTTCTAACTTGAATTTAATTTATCTCACCACTGTATCCTTTCTGTCCTCAACACTCGCAATTGGAATGAGAACCCTATCTGAGGCATGGAAGAGAGTCTGTACTACGAGTACTACTATTGATTTTATGTCTGGGAAATTATTAAAAAATAATCATGAAAACATAGTAACCCCTTAGTCAGTCCGCATATACATATGTGATTACACATCTGTATGTACAAACAATTTTTTAATATGTTTTGCAGTTCGTAAATGTTGCGAGGAAACGGAAATCAAGTGAAAAGCTAAAATAATCCCCTTAAGGGGTTCACTGTTTAGGGTTCGTCGGTATCGACGAGAAAAAGACATCGTTGTTGTTGTTCGTTGTTCACTGCTTGTTTGCTATTTCCTGTCTAAAATTCTTACAGCATTTTTGCCATTTTCGTAAGACGAAGAGCGAGTGAGCGAGCGATGGAAGGCAGTCAAAGGAGTTGAGAATATTGCTAACCCCATCTGGGTAAGCGTAGCAGTAGGTGTGCGGAGTATGAGTGAGTGCAAGTCTTTGAGTGTTTATGTGTGTACGTGACAAATAACTAATGTGATTTATTGCATTCCTTTCACTTATGTTCTGTCTCATTGCCCTCACCCACTCCCTTTCTCCGGCTCACTCTCAGAGACAGCAATGCGAAGACTGCAGAACACACACATTTATCGCATTTATGTAGACACATTTACTTGCAAATATTTCCTGAAATATCCTGCACCAAGGGAAACATAGGATTTTATTACTTATACATTCGCACATATGAAACGTTTCGGGAGACTGTTTTCTAGAAAAAAGTGTTCGAAATTTATTGAAAAATTTACACATGATTACCTGAAAAAAACTCTCAATGTTATATTGAAAAAGTGTCAATTATTTTAAATCATAAAAGGCTTAAATTCCCTCTTGAGGCCGTTTTATTTATAACCTAAAAATATATTTCCTTTGAAATCGCCCATAAATCGATACACAACCTCAGAGCAAACTGTTTGAGAGTATTAAATATATTTCGTATAATAATAATGGAATAACATTCATACAAAAAAATAATAAACAAAATAAATGTGATTGTGCGAAACTCCCAAAGTTACTTGAATCTGAATGCTGCAGACACCTAAGATCAATTACAAAATACTGTCAGGTTGAAGTAGGAACCTATTGCAGATACCATCAGCGGCAACACATCGAACGGGATGAGATGCAGATTGTCTGTTCGACTGCAGTAATGCACAGTGTTATTTAAGAAGAAAACATTGGAACTTTTTTATAAAAATCTGATTTTGCTCCTTAAGATCTCCATAATTACAAAAATTGGCGAAAGTCTAATGGTTTGTCATTTGGTGGCTTATGGAGGAAATCTCTGTTGATTTATAGAATACTGTGTTTTCTCTAAGAACTTAATATGTAAGAAAATATTCCATTTATGGGATATCCTCCATTTGCTTCTTAAGTTACAAATAATAAAAAAATCTTTCGAAATTATGCATCGATTTTCTTCATAATTTTATTCATGACCGAAAAGACCTTATGATAAAATAATAAAAATATAACAATAGTGAATTTTTCGAGGTTTTTAAATGTTTCTAATTAAAAAAAATATTAATCTCATGTATTTGTATGTGTTGTTGTTATTTTTTGTTGGTCTGTGCTTTTGTTATTCAGTCAGAATTTATTTTGGTTTGAGACCATATGTTTCAGTTACTTTCTGTCTATTGCAAAAAAGTAATTGAAAAAAATACAAAAATTGGTAGAGAGTTTTAATTGCTTGGTAGAATTGACTGCAGTTTCTATAGACACCACTCTATCATCTTCAGAATTCAGTAGCAATATTTCATCTGATTTTAGTTAAAGACATACACTATTGCTGCTTCTGATGATAGAGTGGTGTCTATCGAAACTGCAGTCAATTCTATTACTTTTTTGCAATAGACAGAAAGTAACTGAAACATATGGTCTCAAACCAAAATAAATTCTGACTGAAATTATTAACATTTTCTCCTAAAATGGAAATTTTCGCAATATCTTGTAAGATATCTTTGAAACCGCTCATGGAATGAAGAATTTATATTAGAAGAAAATATAGGCTATTTAATTTAGAATTATTTAAAGCTTTGCCGAACCAATTACGATAAATGATGCTCCAGTTATGCTAAAATATATAGTTGACCTCAATTTTTTTTAGAGGTTTATCTTAATTTTGATAGATAAAAAGGTCCCATTCCACAAAAAAGTCAAAAATTAAAATGTGGATTTTTACAAAAATCTGAAAACAAGTTTTAATTTCGCAAAAAGATATCACAAAAAATATGTGCGCAATTTTTTTTTATTTTCTTAAAAATATTGAAGAAAGAGCTATCGAAAACTCTTCGGGCAGAATTTTCTAAATAACGGGTTTTCCAGTGGGGATAATATGATTTTGAAGTGACTTTTCCGCCTTTTGTAATATGTCATGATCTGTCATTTGTTTTTCATTGTATTCAGTAGTGTTTACAATTTCATCATGGAGAGATATACGCAAGAACAACGTTTACAAATTATTCAGTTTTATTATCAAAATAATCGTTCTCTAATTGCAACTTTTCGTGCGCTAAGTCCATTTTTTTTAAATCCAAAAAAACACTTTCCAGTCGAACTGCGACCATGACACCCATAAGCAATATTTTAGCTCCCGTTAAGAGCTATATTTTTGCCATTGGCCGATTCCCGATCCGACGTACCGTTAAGGAACTAGAGCAAAAATAAACTTTTCGTTCACATTTGAAAATGATGCTAATTCCATTTTTTTAAAAATCCAAAAAATCAGTCGTCCTACGACCTTGACATCCATGAGAAATATTTAAGCTCTCGTTAAGAGCTATATTTTTGCCATCGACCGATTCCCAATCCGACGTACCGTTAAGGTGCTAGAGCAAAAATAAACTTTCAGTTCACATTTGAAAATGATGCCAAGTCCATTTTTTTTTTAAATCCAAAAAAAACTTTCCAGTCGACCTTCGACCATGACACCTATGAGCAATATTTTAGCTCTCCTTAAAAGATGTCTTCTTGCCATTGACCGATTCCCAATCGGACGTACCGTTAAGATGCTAGAGCAAAAATAAACTTTTCGTTCACATTTAAAAATTATGCTAAGTCCATTTTTTAAATCCAAAAAACACTGTCCAGTCTTCCTCAGACCTTGACATCCATGAGCAATATTTTAGCTCTCGTTAGAAGCTATATTTTTGCTATTGAGCAATCTTAAGGAGCTAGAGCAAAAATAAACTTTTCGTTCACATTTGAAAATGATGCGAAGTCCATTTTTTTTAAATCCAAAAAAGCACTTTCCAGTCGACCTACGACCTTGTAAAGAGATATCTTTTTGCCATTGACCGATTCCCGATCCGACATACCGTTAAGGAGCTAGAGCAAAAATAAACTTTTCGTTCACATTTGAAAATGATGCTAAGTCCATTTTTTTGAAAATCCAAAAAAAAACTCTTTCCAGTCGACCTACGACCTTGACACCCATGAGCAATATTTTAACTCTTTTTAAGAGCAATCTTTTTGCCATTGACCGATTGTGGCTATGTGCCACACAGCAAATGAAACAATTGAATTGTTGCGAGAAAAGTTTGGAGATTCGATTATTACAAGAAATTGTGATATTGAATGGCCTCCAAGACGTTGTGATTTAACACCATTAGACTATTTCTTGTGGTGTGCTTCTATTTGAAGACATTGGTCTTTCGAAATAAACCAGACTCTCTTCAAGCTTTACAAGTCAATATTGAACGTGTCATTCATGAAATACGACTTGATTTAGTGGAAAAAGTGCTCGAAAATTGGTTCATCGAATTCGTTCCTACAGAAGAAGTCGTGGAGGCCATTTTAATGACGTTTTATTTAGAACTTAATTGTATCGATTGTTTATACATACTTTAAGAAGCATGTAACTTCTAAACCAATTGAGATATCGTCACAGCTTATACATTAAACTGAAGCTTGAAACGCCAACTTATATAGAGTTTGTGCTTTCTCTCGTCGTAGTAATTTATTATAAATGATTTTCTATTTATGTTAATTTTCCACATAATTTGTCCATATAGGCCATATTTTAAGTAATTTTGTGTTGAAATTTACCTCAAACTGTTTCTTTCGGTGAGTATGATCGTTTGGCATAGGACTCCGAACTTTATTTTTAGGTTCGGTTTTAGGTTCATTTTTGAGAGAAGGGGTTAGCCCATGCATTTTAACGAAAATATAGGAAATGGATGTCGCTGATATTATGGCATATGATAGAGGACGTTGTACTGATCTATAGAAGCCTTCGATTTTCTTCCAAAATCTAATATTTAATGGAAAAATCACTATTTTATAAAACAATGTACACCGATTTTAAAATGTCACTAAATTCTAAACTAACAAGAGTATCACTTCCAGTGATACCTTAATCGAAAGATATACGTCTACTGATATACAAAGAAAGCTTGCCATGTGCATAAGAATATGCAATTATTAAAATTATAAAATTTTCTCACTAGCTTCGATTATTATAATAAATTAACAGGTTAATGCCGAAAGTATTAGGCTACAATTATATTACACATAAAATAGACGTTCAAACGTCTCTTTCGATGTATAATTTGTGATAATACCACCGTTAATTTATCGGCATTTTAAATCTGTATAACACTTTTACATAAATGGTATTTTTTTAATAAATATTAGGTTCTAGAAGGAAATTAAAGTGGTTTGTGTATTACACTTTTACTTAAAAGGTATTTTTTAATAAATATTAGGTTCTCGAAGGAAACGAAAGTGGTTCGTAAATCAGTGCGAGTTCGTCTATCATATCCAAAATATTATGAAAATCCAATAACTTTTTGTAAAAATTTAAAATCCATTTTTTAAATGTCAAAAACTGAGAATACAGTATATTGTTTTAATTTTACAGAGGAATTGAAACAGACATTTTAAGCTTTTATTAAGGTTCCATTTGTGATAATATCTCAATTAGTTTAGAAGTTACAGGCTTTTTAAAATCGGTATAATTTTTAAAATATTTTCGTGAATCATACTTTTAGGCGACATTTTTTTAGTGTAGTTAAAAAGAACGTTTCAACATTTTATTTAAGGTATCACTTGTGAAAATATCGCGCCTTAAAGTATACATCACGAAAATATTAAAAAAATTATACCAATTTTAAAAAGCCTCTAACTTCTAAACCAACAAAGATATCGGGACAAGTGATACCTTCATCGAATACATGAGACGTCTACTTCAATTATAACAATGTCAGTTGTTCTCATTTTTTTGAAATATCAAAATTGGGTTTGCAATTTGTACCAATATTTATTGGATTTTCATAATTGTTTGCCAAGTGAAAGAGTACCTCGCTGTAGCTGCTAAACTAATGGTGTTTTCTTTTCTAAAAAAAGATGTTGCCCTGTCAGAGAGCAGCATTTTGATAATGTCGCCTACACCCTCTTGTACTGCTGCATTTTTTATGGACAGAATCGATAATAAAAATGCAAAAAACTAGCCTTTTAACTCACTAAAAGTAAACTAAAAACAAAGAATACTCCACGGCGCCGCCTAAATAAAGCATCTGACCAAACTTCATTATAAAAAAGAAAGCACGGACACACGCGGTTATTTAGGCTATTCGCTCGACGCCGAAAAAACATCACCGTTAAGATGCTAGAGCAAAAATAAACTTTTCGTTCACATTTAAAAATTATGCTAAGTCCATTTTTTAAATCCAAAAAACACTGTCCAGTCTTCCTCAGACCTTGACATCCATGAGCAATATTTTAGCTCTCGTTAGAAGCTATATTTTTGCTATTGAGCAATCTTAAGGAGCTAGAGCAAAAATAAACTTTTCGTTCACATTTGAAAATGATGCGAAGTCCATTTTTTTTAAATCCAAAAAAGCACTTTCCAGTCGACCTACGACCTTGTAAAGAGATATCTTTTTGCCATTGACCGATTCCCGATCCGACATACCGTTAAGGAGCTAGAGCAAAAATAAACTTTTCGTTCACATTTGAAAATGATGCTAAGTCCATTTTTTTGAAAATCCAAAAAAAAACTCTTTCCAGTCGACCTACGACCTTGACACCCATGAGCAATATTTTAACTCTTTTTAAGAGCAATCTTTTTGCCATTGACCGATTGTGGCTATGTGCCACACAGCAAATGAAACAATTGAATTGTTGCGAGAAAAGTTTGGAGATTCGATTATTACAAGAAATTGTGATATTGAATGGCCTCCAAGACGTTGTGATTTAACACCATTAGACTATTTCTTGTGGTGTGCTTCTATTTGAAGACATTGGTCTTTCGAAATAAACCAGACTCTCTTCAAGCTTTACAAGTCAATATTGAACGTGTCATTCATGAAATACGACTTGATTTAGTGGAAAAAGTGCTCGAAAATTGGTTCATCGAATTCGTTCCTACAGAAGAAGTCGTGGAGGCCATTTTAATGACGTTTTATTTAGAACTTAATTGTATCGATTGTTTATACATACTTTAAGAAGCATGTAACTTCTAAACCAATTGAGATATCGTCACAGCTTATACATTAAACTGAAGCTTGAAACGCCAACTTATATAGAGTTTGTGCTTTCTCTCGTCGTAGTAATTTATTATAAATGATTTTCTATTTATGTTAATTTTCCACATAATTTGTCCATATAGGCCATATTTTAAGTAATTTTGTGTTGAAATTTACCTCAAACTGTTTCTTTCGGTGAGTATGATCGTTTGGCATAGGACTCCGAACTTTATTTTTAGGTTCGGTTTTAGGTTCATTTTTGAGAGAAGGGGTTAGCCCATGCATTTTAACGAAAATATAGGAAATGGATGTCGCTGATATTATGGCATATGATAGAGGACGTTGTACTGATCTATAGAAGCCTTCGATTTTCTTCCAAAATCTAATATTTAATGGAAAAATCACTATTTTATAAAACAATGTACACCGATTTTAAAATGTCACTAAATTCTAAACTAACAAGAGTATCACTTCCAGTGATACCTTAATCGAAAGATATACGTCTACTGATATACAAAGAAAGCTTGCCATGTGCATAAGAATATGCAATTATTAAAATTATAAAATTTTCTCACTAGCTTCGATTATTATAATAAATTAACAGGTTAATGCCGAAAGTATTAGGCTACAATTATATTACACATAAAATAGACGTTCAAACGTCTCTTTCGATGTATAATTTGTGATAATACCACCGTTAATTTATCGGCATTTTAAATCTGTATAACACTTTTACATAAATGGTATTTTTTTAATAAATATTAGGTTCTAGAAGGAAATTAAAGTGGTTTGTGTATTACACTTTTACTTAAAAGGTATTTTTTAATAAATATTAGGTTCTCGAAGGAAACGAAAGTGGTTCGTAAATCAGTGCGAGTTCGTCTATCATATCCAAAATATTATGAAAATCCAATAACTTTTTGTAAAAATTTAAAATCCATTTTTTAAATGTCAAAAACTGAGAATACAGTATATTGTTTTAATTTTACAGAGGAATTGAAACAGACATTTTAAGCTTTTATTAAGGTTCCATTTGTGATAATATCTCAATTAGTTTAGAAGTTACAGGCTTTTTAAAATCGGTATAATTTTTAAAATATTTTCGTGAATCATACTTTTAGGCGACATTTTTTTAGTGTAGTTAAAAAGAACGTTTCAACATTTTATTTAAGGTATCACTTGTGAAAATATCGCGCCTTAAAGTATACATCACGAAAATATTAAAAAAATTATACCAATTTTAAAAAGCCTCTAACTTCTAAACCAACAAAGATATCGGGACAAGTGATACCTTCATCGAATACATGAGACGTCTACTTCAATTATAACAATGTCAGTTGTTCTCATTTTTTTTGAAATATCAAAATTGGGTTTGCAATTTGTACCAATATTTATTGGATTTTCATAATTGTTTGCCAAGTGAAAGAGTACCTCGCTGTAGCTGCTAAACTAATGGTGTTTTCTTTTCTAAAAAAAGATGTTGCCCTGTCAGAGAGCAGCATTTTGATAATGTCGCCTACACCCTCTTGTACTGCTGCATTTTTTATGGACAGAATCGATAATAAAAATGCAAAAAACTAGCCTTTTAACTCACTAAAAGTAAACTAAAAACAAAGAATACTCCACGGCGCCGCCTAAATAAAGCATCTGACCAAACTTCATTATAAAAAAGAAAGCACGGACACACGCGGTTATTTAGGCTATTCGCTCGACGCCGAAAAAACATCTGTTTTGTAGGGCAGCGTCCACCCCTTCGATTAAATACAGGGCTGAAATGTTGCATTTTTTCCCCGAGCAAGTGCGACATTTTTCACAAAAGAAAACGAAACCCTTTCACAGTGCAGCATTTATTTTACAATCGAAGACAAAAAGGCATTTTTGGGGCGAAAGGCATAAAAAATGTTGCATTTTTTGGCACAAAAGAAAACACCATAAGTGAAATAGCGCATCAACTGATACCTCCATCTTCGCCTAAAATTGTGCTTCACACAAAGTTTTAAAAAAATTTACAGATTATACAACTTTTGCCAAGTTCCTTACCATTAAAGTATCAATACAGGTGATGCCTTAAGGGGAAGCTATAAACATCTGCTACATATACGAGTACATATAAATCCATCTTCGCCTAAAATTGTGCTTCACACAAAGTTTTAAAAAAATTTACAGATTATACAACTTTTGCCAAGTTCCTTACCATTAAAGTATCAATACAGGTGATGCCTTAAGGGGAAGCTATAAACATCTGCTACATATACGAGTACATATAAATTTTATTATAAAATAAAACACAATTTTATTTAGCTTTGGTGCTATGCACCTAATTAGTTGAGTTTTATTTAAAGACTGACTGTTCTTTGTTACAATTTGATAAGTTACAAAAAAACTAAATTTTCTAACTTAAAGCCCATGCAGATGTTATTGCTGCAGCAATTGCTCTCGCTTCTGTCTACATATATGGCGACTCGTCATCGTTGATTGGCTGCGATTCCTTAACTAGGCCTCCTAAAGGGGAAATGGCGAAATTTGTATATCACTTGATTTTTGGTGAACAATTTCAATTTCGTAAGCAAAACTTAAAATGGCGGTAACTCCTTAAATAAGACTCCTAGAAGGTTTTTGAAGGCCGCAATGCCAGAAGGTGTTAGGTGCACTGCCAAAATATGGTTTGCAGCAGTGTTTATGGCATATATCTCTGCCTGAAAGACTGTGCATTTACCTTACCACGTTCCAATCTTCATCTTGGATCCATCTGTAAAGATTGAAAATGGCTCTGATGACAAAACTGAGTGGAATGGCCATACTTCTGGTGATATTTGGTGTGATGATGTACCGTTGGCAATAGATAGTCGGAATTTGTGTCCTAAAATTCACTTATTTCTATCAAATAAATACAATTGCGGCAGAACTGTTGATAACGAGTGTCACGGCTCAGAAATCATGATCCAGTATGTGTGCTGCCAATTTTTTATACATATTTATACACCGCCATGTATAAAATACTTGTTTCTATAATAATATAGAAACAAAATGGTCTTGAAGCCGGGAGAGTATCCTAATTAGAATCTCAAATAAAAATATTAAAATGTAATTGATGATAATTATAAGACTGATTGAATCAATTATAATATTTTGTATCAAATTTTAGATTCAATTGAATTTTCAAATGAATAAATCATAGGACATCATTAAAAAATGACTAAAGCATTATATATTTTAAATTGATGAATTATTTATAAAAGCGAATGATTCAATTAATATATTTATTGATTCAATTATTTTTTAAATAAATATAATGAATTAATAATTGTGACGTTAGAAAAAAATTACTAAATCAGTTATTTTTTTTTTTGATGATTTAATTATAAAAATGATTGAATCAATTAATATATTTATTGATTCAATTAATCTTTTAATTTACTAATTCAATACATTTCTAGCTGAATAAATCGTTTTTATAGTTGTGACATCATTAAAAAAGTTAATTAATCAAGTAGTTTTTTAATTGATGAAATATAAAAATTATTGTACCAAATTAATGTATTTTTTGGTTCAATTAATTATTGATTGATTTAATCCACCTTTCAACCAAAATAAATGGATTTTATAATTGTGATATCATTAAACAATTACTTAATACATTATTTTTTTATTAATGAAATAATTACAAAAATTATTATATCAATTAATACATTTATTGACTCATTTAATTAATTTTTTCAACTTATTAAATCCTTTTTTAATTGTGACATCATAAAAACGGTTATTTATTTTAAATGATGAGTTAATTATAAATCAATTAATATAGCTATTGACTCAATTATTCTTCTAATTGATTGTTTCAATTCATTTTTTATCTGTATAAATAGTTTTTATAATTGTGACATCATTCAAAAATAATAAATCAATTATTTTTTAATTGTTTAATTAATTATAAAAATGATTTAATCTATTAAGATATTTATTGACTCAATTAATATATTAATTGATTGATTCCAATAATTTTTTTAATGAATACATCGTTAAATTATTAAAAAATTTCTTAATAATTTTTTTATTAACAAATTAACAATAAAAATGATTATATCAAATAATACATTAATCGATTCATTTAATTAACTTTTCAACTGATTAAATCGTTTTTATAATTTCTTTTAAAAAAAGCGAAGACAAAATGGAGAAGACAAATCATTGTAATTCATTTACTTTAATAAATAAATAAAATAGAAAAAATAAATAAATTAAAAAAAAATTAAAATCTGTTAATTGATTGATTTAGTAAATTTTTAAAATTAACAAATCATTTTTATAACTGTGATATCCTTGTATCAAAATACTAAATCAATTTTCAATGTAATTGAAAAAATTATTGAATCAATGAATACATTTATTGATGCAATTAATCCATTGGTTGATAATATAATTTTTTACCTGTCTCATAATTATGACATCATTAAAAAAATACTAAATTAATTATTTTAATTGATAAATTAATTATAAAAAATATTGAATCATTTAATATTTTTATTGATTCAATTAATATTATAATTCTTTGAAACTAAATCAATTATTTTTTTAGTTAATGATTGTTAAGATTTTAATATTTAAGACTCTTTTTTGTACGTAACTTATAATAAACAATATAATTAATGTGATTATTTAAACAATTAAATAAATTAACTAATCCTAAAATTAAGTCTTACAAAACAATTAAATTGAAAACTACAACTTAAATAGTACTTAAGAAATTGTCATAATGTATATCGCTTATTTCGTACAAAAGTGGCACTTCTCTAAATCGGCGAATTAAATGTGCTACAGAAAAAATAATTGACAGACAGAAGGTGATGAAATACCTTTTGAATTATAATTCCCAATTAGGATCTGATCTGTTTCTAAACATTTGGGATATAACGCTTTTGTATCCAATAAGCAGTATATAAAATATATATATAAAAATATATAGATAAATAACTTAATTTTTACTTTAACTTCAATACATTAAAATAAATGTTCAGCTTATTTACATTCGCATATTTTATTTAACTACGTTTCATCTCTTTTCTCTAATCTTCTTTCTGCCTCCAACTGTTATAGTTTCTAAGAAAATGAATATGAATCTCTACATAGTGCCATAAATCACCTCCCGTCAAGGAATTCCCTCTATATTTTTAAAGTTGCGAAATACTGAAGAATTCTCACACTTTTTTGGGTAATCTTTATGACTGTCAAACATGTGGTTAAACACAATTAACCCTGATCTTGACGAATCCCCCAAGATAAATTGAATTTGAACTCACAAAAAAGATAACACCCAAAAAATTCAAGATAAGAATATCTTCAAAATTTGCTATAAAAGGGCAGTAGTGTTAAAAAAGAAATCCAAAGTATATTTTCTTCAAGATGTCTGTGGTTATTAAGAAATTAATTTTCTGCAGCTTATTGTGTCTGACAGCTGTTGTGTTTGTCAGCGCAAATCCTTTTGATGGACGCATTGTGGGTGGCTGGGAAATCTCCATAGATAATTTTCCTCATCAAGTCTCTTTGCAAATTCTCAACTCGCACATCTGTGGCGCCAGTATAATTGCTCCAGATCTAGTTCTCACTGCGGCTCATTGTGTGGCCAGATATAGCAACCCGAAATTATATAGCATAAGGGCCGGCTCAACGTATAGCAGTCAAGGAGGTGTGGTCATAGCAGTGAAAACTATTAGGAAACATGAGTTTTATGCAAATAACAAAAATGATTTAGCCGTCTTGCAGTTGGCCCAGCCTCTAACATATAGCACGAAAATACAACCCATTGCATTGTTGGAGGAAAATTTCAAACTTAAAGAAAATGAGCAATGTTGGGTTTCCGGTTGGGGTACTCAGAATAGTCAAGTTTCAAAAATGTCACCCATATTGAGATATACCTCGGTGAATAAAATCCCATTGGAGAAATGCCGCCAATCCTATAGTCGTATAGCTGATGTTGATGAAAATATGCTGTGTGCCGGTGCATTAGAAGGTGGACGCGATAGCTGTCAAGGAGATTCGGGTGGGCCGCTAATTATACGCAAAGACAACTCGGTAAAATTGGTAGGCATTGTCTCATTTGGCTTAGGCTGTGCTTTAGCAAAATATCCTGGGGTCTATATGAAAGCACAAAATTATCATTTATGGCTGAATAAAACAATAAATGAATTAAAAACAATTGCATAAAAGTAATAAAACTAAACTATATGGTTTCATTTGGTATAGATGAGATTGGAGAAGTTCTACAGGGCTAAAGTTTCTCCTTTGAATAGGTAAGTGTAATTCACTTTTGGGCCTCCAGTCACCTTTCCATATCCTGTACCTGTTCCTTAAGGTACTCCAAATGGTTTACACTATCATTCATGGCATCATAGTGATAACTAACGTGCTGCAAAATCAATGACATTTTATTGAGATTTTGAGCACTGTAGTCGGAGACTATATCGACTTGGGTGAAATTGCGTATGGATTGACCTAAAATCTGCAAAAGATAAGACAAAAATTTCAATTAAAATTGCAAAATAAATAATATAAATAAAATAAATAAAATAAATAAAATAAATAAAATACATAAAATAAATAAAATAAATAAAATAAATAAAATAAATAAAATAAATAAAATAAATAAAATAAATAAAATAAATAAAATAAATAAAATAAATAAAATAAATAAAATAAATAAAATAAATAAAATAAATAAAATAAATAAAATAAATAAAATAAATAAAATAAATAAAATAAATAAAATAAATAAAATAAATAAAATAAATAAAATAAATAAAATAAATAAAATAAATAAAATAAATAAAATAAATAAAATAAATAAAATAAATAAAATAAATAAAATAAATAAAATAAATAAAATAAATAAAATAAATAAAATAAATAAAATAAATAAAATAAATAAAATAAATAAAATAAATAAAATAAATAAAATAAATAAAATAAATAAAATAAATAAAATAAATAAAATAAATAAAATAAATAAAATAAATAAAATAAATAAAATAAATAAAATAAATAAAATAAATAAAATAAATAAAATAAATAAAATAAATAAAATAAATAAAATAAATAAAATAAATAAAATAAATAAAATAAATAAAATAAATAAAATAAATAAAATAAATAAAATAAATAAAATAAATAAAATAAATAAAATAAATAAAATAAATAAAATAAATAAAATAAATAAAATAAATAAAATAAATAAAATAAATAAAATAAATAAAATAAATAAAATAAATAAAATAAATAAAATAAATAAAATAAATAAAATAAATAAAATAAATAAAATAAATAAAATAAATAAAATAAATAAAATAAATAAAATAAATAAAATAAATAAAATAAATAAAATAAATAAAATAAATAAAATAAATAAAATAAATAAAATAAATAAAATAAATAAAATAAATAAAATAAATAAAATAAATAAAATAAATAAAATAAATAAAATAAATAAAATAAATAAAATAAATAAAATAAATAAAATAAATAAAATAAATAAAATAAATAAAATAAATAAAATAAATAAAATAAATAAAATAAATAAAATAAATAAAATAAATAAAATAAATAAAATAAATAAAATAAATAAAATAAATAAAATAAATAAAATAAATAAAATAAATAAAATAAATAAAATAAATAAAATAAATAAAATAAATAAAATAAATAAAATAAATAAAATAAATAAAATAAATAAAATAAATAAAATAAATAAAATAAATAAAATAAATAAAATAAATAAAATAAATAAAATAAATAAAATAAATAAAATAAATAAAATAAATAAAATAAATAAAATAAATAAAATAAATAAAATAAATAAAATAAATAAAATAAATAAAATAAATAAAATAAATAAAATAAATAAAATAAATAAAATAAATAAAATAAATAAAATAAATAAAATAAATAAAATAAATAAAATAAATAAAATAAATAAAATAAATAAAATAAATAAAATAAATAAAATAAATAAAATAAATAAAATAAATAAAATAAATAAAATAAATAAAATAAATAAAATAAATAAAATAAATAAAATAAATAAAATAAATAAAATAAATAAAATAAATAAAATAAATAAAATAAATAAAATAAATAAAATTAATAAAATTAATAAAATAAATAAAATAAATAAAATAAATAAAATAAATAAAATAAATAAAATAAATAAAATAAATAAAATAAATAAAATAAATAAAATAAATAAAATAAATAAAATAAATAAAATAAATAAAATAAATAAAATAAATAAAATAAATAAAATAAATAAAATAAATAAAATAAATAAAATAAATAAAATAAATAAAATAAATAAAATAAATAAAATAAATAAAATAAATAAAATAAATAAAATAAATAAAATAAATAAAATAAATAAAATAAATAAAATAAATAAAATAAATAAAATAAATAAAATAAATAAAATAAATAAAATAAATAAAATAAATAAAATAAATAAAATAAATAAAATAAATAAAATAAATAAAATAAATAAAATAAATAAAATAAATAAAATAAATAAAATAAATAAAATAAATAAAATAAATAAAATAAATAAAATAAATAAAATAAATAAAATAAATAAAATAAATAAAATAAATAAAATAAATAAAATAAATAAAATAAATAAAATAAATAAAATAAATAAAATAAATAAAATAAATAAAATAAATAAAATAAATAAAATAAATAAAATAAATAAAATAAATAAAATAAATAAAATAAATAAAATAAATAAAATAAATAAAATAAATAAAATAAATAAAATAAATAAAATAAATAAAATAAATAAAATAAATAAAATAAATAAAATAAATAAAATAAATAAAATAAATAAAATAAATAAAATAAATAAAATAAATAAAATAAATAAAATAAATAAAATAAATAAAATAAATAAAATAAATAAAATAAATAAAATAAATAAAATAAATAAAATAAATAAAATAAATAAAATAAATAAAATAAATAAAATAAATAAAATAAATAAAATAAATAAAATAAATAAAATAA